>PVJI01012770.1:0-50383 GCA_004026765.1 Micronycteris hirsuta | reverse complement strand
AAGTCACGGTTTAAAAAATCAAACTAACTTGAGTCCAAGTTGGAATGAGGACACAGAAAACAGTCACGAGGTTGGCAGAAAACTTGATAACATGCCTCCAAAACCATACAGGTGGGTACCTCCTAGCAGAAGACATACCGTCTGTGTGGCGCCCATCTTCACTGCCCTCTCTTCTTCCGTCCTGCAAAGACTGACTTGGTTGCTATCTGCCCTTCCCTATTACGGTCATTAACTCAGCAAAGGGGGCCTGATGCCCATCTCAAGGATAAATACTAAATAATTTCAGCCAACCTTTTTTTTTAACTCTTTTTTATTTAAAGATTATTTATTTATTTATTTTTAGAGAGAGGAGAAGGGAGGGAGACAGAGAGGGAAAGAAATATCAATGTGTGGTTGCCTCCTACTGGGGACCTGGCCCGCAACCCAGGCATGTGCCCTGACTGGGAATTGAACCAGTGACCCCTTGCTTTGCAGGCTGGCACTCAATCCACTGAGCCACACCAGTCAGGGACTAATTTCAGCCAACCTTGATGACTCTAATTCCCTTGCCAGTGATTCGTTTATGTGTGGGCATGTGGCCAAGTTCTGGTCAATGAGATGTGAGAAGTTCGCAATGAGCCTCTAGGAACACTTGCTCACCTATAAAAAGAGACTCTTAGGAATGGCTATTGTCATGTCCACAAGGAATTCGTGAGACCACGGCAGCTATTTTCTGACCACAAGGACGGACCACCTGAGGGTCAAAGCTGGCCCACCGGAGCTGATATAGCAGAAATCTCCATGATGATGTCTTTAAAATGATGAAGCAAGCAATTCCAAAGGATATCATAGGATGTTTTATAGGATGTAATGCATTTTCTATCCCATTTAAGACATTTTGAGTTGACTTCTGCTACTTACAGACAAATGTATGTTGATCATTATCCTGTTTAGCAATACTATTTTCAAAAGAAAGAACTGAAAGACATGAATAACTGTTGATATAAAGGGGGCTTCATTGAACTATTATTTATAATAATGAGTAACTGGAAAAACTAAATGTCCAAGATTAGGCAATTGGCTAAATAGGTTGAGTCCATTTTATAGAATCCTCTGAGAAACCATTAGAATTATGCTGATATAAATGTACTGATAGTGGAAAATGTCCAAAATGTTCTCATCTCCTTTTCCTTCCTTAAAGTCACTTGCCAAAACATGAACTCTGATGAAGTCCAACTTCTCACCTCCTGTGAGCCTGCTGAACAGCTATGAGAAACACACCGGAGCACGACAGCCGGTCTCATTGTCATTCCTGTCCACTAACATCTAGGGATCCCTTAGTGTTTCCTGGCGACGCTTTGGCATTTCCCTATTCCAGTGCCTTGCTTAGATTCCCAAACCATTTTCTAATTTATAGAGTCTTTTCAAACTTCCAACACCTCCACTCGCTGCTCACTCTTAGCTAATAACCCTGCTCCCTGTGTTACTGAGACAATGGGCTCTCCATGGCTGGAACCATGGCCTATGTCAACCGCATTACCTCCATCCGCACGCTCTGCCTCCTGTCGTAGTTAGAGGAACAGTTTATGCCATGTCTAAGGCCCTCTCCACCTATGTGAGGCCCCATGCTCTTCCACTTCCCAGAAGACATTCCAACAGCAGTATCCGGCTCTTCGTGATTAATCTCCCCGTTCCATTCGATCATTCTCATCAGCTCTAATATTTCTCCCTTTAAAAAAAAAATACAGAACTCTCCCCTTTTGACCAGAGAGCATCTCCAGTCATGGCCTCAAATTTCTCCTCCTCTGTACTAATTCTATCCCATTATTCATCTCCTCCTGTTTTCCTGGAAACTCCCTGTAATCGGGTTTCAGTGCCCAACATTCTGTAGAAACTACTCACAAAATGGCACCAATAACCTCCAGGCTCCTGGATCCGAAGGCTGATTCTCAGTCCTTATTTTACCTGAACTATCGACAGCATTTCACACAGTTCATCATTCTCTCCTCAAAATAATTTTTCACTGGACTCCCTGGACCCTGATCTCTCTTGGATCTCCTATTTCATCAGCTGATTCTCTCAATCTTTTTCTCCACCTCCAAAATCCAACTGTCCTGAAGCTCAGTCCCAAGATCTCTCTAGTCTATCTACATAAATAGCCTATGATCTCATCCAGCTTCACAGCTGTGCATTCCATCAATAGGCTGACAATTTCCTGGACTTCCCTGAACTTCAGACTGGTATATCCAACTATCCACTTAACATATTACCCAAAATATCTAACATGGATCTGAAACTTAACATATCCAAGATCTAAATCCCAATCTTCCCCTGAAACCTGTTCCTTGCACTGCCTTTCTCGTTTCAGTTAACGGCAACTCCATCCTTTTGTTTATTCAGTCCAAAAACCTGGAGTTGCATCTGGCTCCTTTGTTTTTTCCCCACCCCAGCTCTAACTTGCTACCAAATCCTATAGGCTTTACCTTCAAAAATGGATCTGGAATTCTACCAATGCCCCTCACCCCATCCTATCTTGGCTTAAGACGCCAACATTTTTTACCTGTATTATTTCAATTCCTAATCAGTATTCCGATCTCTACCTTTGCTCGATCTCTTCAGTCTATTCTCAGCAAAGCACTAAAAAAGTCTTTTCTTCCACTCTTTCCCTCACTCACTTGTTCCAATGGTACCAGTCATTATTCTTGGAAAGTAAGAACCACGCTCACCCAAGGGACCCTTTACACCTGCTGTTACTTCGCCTGGAAGAACCTGTCCTCCTGATGGGCCTGTGCCTTCCATCTGGTCTCTGCTCAAATGTCACCTTTGAACCAGCGCTGCCCTTACACATTTAAAATGACAAGGTCCTCCCAGACAGAGCCCAGTGCACCGTATCCCCTTCACCTGCCTTCCCATCTTCTGTAGCTTTAACTTGATCTAGTATTCTATGAACACGATTGCTTGCTGAGTAGGAGCCTCTCTCCATGACACTGTAAGTACCACCGGTGCTGGCACGCTCTGTTTAGTCCACTGCTACTTTAGTGCCTTGGACAATGCTGCACCCACAGCGAATATTTAATGATCCACGAGTGAAAATGTGTTGTTAATTTAAGCACAAAACTGATTGTAAAAAATTATGTCTATATGGTCCTGATTTTGTAAAACAAGTCTATCTGAAAGCTAATATTGACTGAACACTTTGTACCAGCTACTTTGCTGAGCGCTTTCATACCTCATCAAAATCACTAGTGTCTCCACTTTATATATGAGGAAACCGAGGTTTGGAAAATGCAGTGAACTTACTCTGTGTGTTAGATAACTGGAAAGGACCGAAGTGGTAGCACCCAGTGAAAATAATAATTTTCATTATTGCGAAGGCCCATCATGCTCCGTGGTCCACTGCCTCCAGGCGTGTGTGTGTGTGTGACACACAAAATATTACGGAAAAAAGTTTGCAAACATGAAAAGTCCAATCCTTAATAAAACAACAGATAAACAGAAACAGCCAGAAGACATGTCACAATCTGATTCACATCATGGTTAATAAAATGGAAGAAAATTAAAATAGTGAGATATTCTTTCTTTTCATTATATTAGCAAAAATAATTAAGCAATAATACAATTTTCTAACAAAATGATCATTTATGTGTGGAAAGATTCATGTGCAAGTATTTCCATCACAGAATTGATTGTAACAGTGAAAAAATATCCAGTAATAAGAGCAGGTTAAATAAATTGTGCACATCTTAAAGGTGGAGTATTAGGTAATCATTAAAATGATGTAAAGGATTACTTCTGAGATATGAAATTGATGAGTATATTATTATATGAAAAATTAAGGTTACAAAATATCATGTTTAGTGGTCTTCCAGTAATGCATCAACGGGAACAAAAACACTTTGTATATTAAAATTCTGGAAGGAGCCCGGCTGGTGTAGCTCAGTGGATTGAGCGTGGGCTGGGAACCAGAGGGTCCCGGTTCGATTCCCAGTCGGGGTACATGCCTGGGTTGCGGGCCAGATCCCCGTGAGGGCCATGTGAGAGGCAACCATACATTGGTCTTTCTCCCTCCCTTTTCCTCTCTCTGAAAATAAATAAAATCTTAAAAAAAAATTATAAAAAAAATAAATAAAATTCTGGAAGGATGTAAGTTTTAATTAATAATTACCTCTGCAAAGAGATATTATGAATGATAATTTTTAATTTATCACCATACAGTACACTATAAATTAAATTTCTCGTTGATTATTGGCATTTTGTATAAGAACATAGTACTGAGTTAGATATCTATCTATGGGTACCCCAATGTTCACTGGCTTAGAACAGCAATGACTTATTACTTGTCATAATCCTGTGAGTTAGCAATCCGGGCTGTTTTCGGGGTTGCTCACGTTGCTGCTGTCCCCAGCCAGTGACCTCGTCTCAGCTGAACACTGGCTGGCGGTTCCAAGATGGCCTCACACACATGTTGGTGCTGACTAGTGCTTAGGACACTTTGGTTCTCATTTGATTTCTCATTTTCTGGAAGACCAGACTGGGGTTCTTCATAGTGACCTCGGGGGCCAAGAGGGTAAGAAGCGACATTTCAAGTCAAGTCCTTTGAAGCTTTCGTATTGCCCATCATTGCTTCTACCATATTCTGTTGGTCAAAGCAATCCGCAAGGTCAGCACAGGTTACAGGACGTGGGGAAACTGAAGTCTACTTCTTGCTGTTCCCGATGTGGCAATGCCACAATTACACAGGGGCCTAGGCTCAGGGAGGTGTGATTTATTGGAAATCACTATTAAGCAATGTAGGAGATGAACTATAACAAATTTTCTCCAAAGTCCACAGGCCTTTTCAGCGTCCTCTCTTGAGCCCCATTTATTTTATTTTATTTAAGGTTTTTTTTTTTTAAAGATTTTATTTATTTATTTTCAGAAAGAGGAGAAGGGAGGGAGAAAGAGCAATGTACGGTTTCCTCTCACCTGGCCCTCACTGGGGACCTGGCCCGCAACCCAGGCATGTGCCCCGACTGGGAATCAAACCGGGATCCTCTGGTTCCCGGCTCATACTCAATTCACTGAGCTACACCAGCCGGGCCTCTTGAGCCCCATTTAGACTTGCCTTTGAATTTAGTTGTCTGGGGACTGGTGAGGTGGGTCCACTAGGGCTTTACTATGCACAAAAGGCCCAGGGGCTCATTATTGCAGCCTCTGAGAGCACAGACAGTCACGACGGTCATGTAGGATCCGTGATCGAGGCGTAGTGTCTGGGGGGGGGAGTTATACGGAGTATGATATGGTGTCTCACATTCACACCGTCCCAGAGACTCAGGCCCGAGTCCTAGGATAGGGGAGGGAGGGTGCTGTTTCAGTTGTTTTTAAAGGGATTCCTGTGCTATGGATAGTGTTGCATCAGCACGGCTCGCCCACACACCGTGATTAGTTTAGAGTCAGTGCCTCCCAAGGGTACCCAAGGATATCCGAGACTGTCCTTTAGCAGCAGGAACTACGGTGCCCTCCGGGGTCCTCACCCACAGAACCACAGCACAAGGATGGCAGCAACATGGGCCCAACACCATTCCATGGGTCCCAGCTGCCACCGACAGCACTTTCCACTACGGGCAAAGTCACGTATTTTTCAGCCATCTGACTCTCAAAATGACTTTGGCAGTATCACCTTTTGTAAATGGAAGGTGGCCTGTAACTTGGTTGCCTTAGCAACAAATTAGATTGAACATTAACATGTGAATCCAGACAGTCATTCCAGGAAGACAAGCAGCAGCCTCCGCCCACTTGGTAACGCACCCATCAGCGCTCTATCTGACACGGTCCTAAGACACCTCATGCTGTCTCTAACCTCATTCAGAGCATCATCAAGGCTGGATTGTGTTTGCCTCTCTATTACAGAGACAGCAATGTGGAGTAAAACTGATTGTTGACTTTGAAGGCAAACCCTTCTAGTGTCTGATTCAGGACCACCATTGTTAGAATCGTAGGGGCCCCCCATATGCCTCCTTTTCCTCTGAGGAATGACTCTGGATGGGTACTGTTGATTAACTGATTAATTTATTCAAATATTTTTGTGTGTGATCACTCATCTTTTGCCAGGCCCTGTGATAGGTCCTGAGGATACAAGTATAGTTGTTATCATTTCTGCCATCTAGGAACTCAAGTTTGGAGAGGAAATGACATTTAAAATCACTGTTGTGTGTTGTGAGAAGGTGCTAAAGATATTTGCAAAACTAGGGGGAGCCCAGAGGAGCCGAGATGAGGATGGGGCTGTCCCCCTCTGAGTGGGTCAGGAAAGACACCCTCAAGGAGCCAGGACTCCCTGGATAAGGAAGTGTGAACAGTGCAGAGAGAGGGCAAAGGAGCACCTCTGCAGAAAGAACTGGTTTTGTACAGGCTGGGACTGGAAGCACAGTGCAAGCAGGGCATGCTGGGTACTCTGATGCAAAGAGAAAGGAGGGGCACTGCTGGGCTTCACGGAGTGGCAACTTCCGAGAGTTCTGAGCAGTGGAGCAACGGGAATAAATGCACATCCGAGAGTGGTGGTAGCAACTTTGAGGATGCGTTAAAGAACACAAACCAACTGTGTGGGGTGAATTCTGTAGTCAGGGTAAGAGATGATGGGTTTCTCACTGCTGAGGCTGTACTGCGGGACCAGGTATTTGGTGGCCAGTTGGATGTGGGGTTTGAGGAAGAGGGTGGAGGTCACGATGACCCCAGGTTTTTGGCTTATGGATAGTGGATCTACTCTTTGCGAGGACAGAAGTACAGGTGTAGAAGCAGTTTTGATAACTCAGATGTCAATTTGGAATAACTAAAAATATGAAGATGGTTTTTTAAAAATAACAACTCAATCTTAAAAAAACTCTATCAGGGTTGACATCTTAAGGTTTTGTAGACTTAATATCTCAGAAGCGTATTGATTTAGTCCAATCCCCCCGCCCCCACTCTGTCTACCATCTGTCTGAATATCTTCTAACAGAACAGCATGCAAGGAAAGTTCTGCCAGATCAATCCACTGCTCAACGTGAACCTCAGCAGGCTGGTAGGGAGGAGCTGGGTAAGTGGCAAAAGTGGTCATAATAATATTTATATCGTATTTTGTAGTTTTCAAAATGCTTCTACCCAACCCATCTCTCTCTAGTAACAAGCTTTTAAGGAAAACACAAATGCTATCTTTAACCACTACTTTACAGACAAGGAAACACACACTCACACACAGGAAATAGCACAAACGCAGCCGTGAAGTGCGGGAGGAAGACTGCACGGAGTCAGAGATGGACTCAAACGCCATCTCTGGGGATGACGCACAAGTGTGGACCTGGGGGCATCATCGTTCTCTCCAAGCTCCACGCCTGCCCCTGTGGTAGTGGGGTGAGGACTGCATGCTGTCACCAATGTGCCAGCACCGGCTTAACTAAAGGACGTTCAAATCCCAGGCATCATTGCTCACAGCCAGCACAGACAGTGGAGGCAGATCAGTGGACCAAGCCTGAAGCCCTTGAAATTGCTGGTATGTCCATCTTCCTTTTAAAGACCACATTAAAAATATCTCCTAACGGTTTCTCTTGATTGGCTGGGCAGCAGGGGTGCCTTTGCTATCCAGGGCCTGATATCCACTCCACTGGTGACAGTTATAGACACCTGGCCTACCAATCAGATCCTTTGTCCTGAGAATTTGGAATGGGGTCCCTCTGGTTCTCATCAAGCTAAGAACTGCAATAAGGGACTAGAATGGCATAGTCTGCCATGTGAAGGAGCAGGGGTCGGTGGAAAACAGAGGAAGGTGATTAGTAGAATGAAGCAGGTTTGCAGAGAAAACGGGGCTGTTGGGGGGTGGCTGTGAGGAGAGAGGGGGAGAGAAAGATGGAGAGAGACAGAACCAAAGCCAGCAGCTACCTCAGTTTCTGCTGAGGGTTTTTGCTGCCCAAAGCTTCAACAACCTCAGATTTGTGAGTTATCCCTGTACCTTCTCAGCCAATCTTCCTCTCTTGATTAAAGCAGGTGGAGTAGATTTCTGTGACTTGCCACCAACCAAGCCTATAAAACAGATGAGGGTCTACATTCAGGTAATTGGTCCCAAGAGGCTGGAGGCAAGGACACAACCAACATATTTGTGAAAGACACAAAGAAATGTACACATTCCTTCTCAGAAAGATGCCCTATTTGCCTATGGAAGACAGAACAGTGAAAAGGGGAAAGGCCTGTAACAGTATTGAGCCAGTTCTGAGTGGGATTGAGTCTGACCCAATGACCTATATCCAATGATATGCAGCCATTGGAGGAGGGGGTGGGGGAGGGACAGAGGGAGAGGGAGGGAGGGAGGGAGAGAGAGAGAGGGGGCGAGAGAGAGAACTCAAGAGAGATGGAGACTCAAAAATCTAGTTTTCAACAAAGCAAAAGAGACAATAGTGCCCGGTGTGGATTATAAGGCATTTAATCTTGAGGAATATGCAGAGTTTGCAAGAGTATCTGCTGCTACTCATGCCGCCTTGGGTCTTGACTCTCTCAGGAGAATTGTGGTATATTGTGGCACGCGTGTGTGTATTCCCGTGTGTGCACATGCTTATACGTGCTCATGCATGAATATGTGGGTATTGCAATAACACTTGACTCCATGGATAGCAAAAATCAGCAGCTCCAACAACGACACAATTTTAAAAAGATGTCTGTTTCATTATTCAAAATGCAATGCTTGTACTATTTGGAAAATACATAAAGAAGACAAAAAAAAGGCTTGGTCCTATTATCCAAAACAGCATTCTAAAAATTGCCATGGATCTCCCCCTACATTTTTCTTTTTCCTATTCATTTTTTACACAGCTCTAGTTATTCTGCATTTGCAATGTGCATTCTGCTTTTGTGACTTTTATTACATGGCCTTGCATCCTTGATTTTTCAGCCTCCTAATAAATGTTTTTAATGACTCTGTAATATTCCATTGTAGCAAGTACCATCATTTACCTAAAAAAAAGCTCTATTTCTTGAGTTTCATTTTTCAGTAGTTTCATTTTTCTCCCAATTAAAAATAATACCACAATGATTAATTTTGTTAGCACAGTTTTTTTTTTTTTTTTTTTTTTTTTTTTTTTTTTTTTTTTTTTTTTTAAGCCTATTCTGGACTTGTACTGGTGAGTGTGTCCTGGGCTTGGCAGATGGTTACTTTTAGTAGCACCCTGTGAGTGACAGGTGATAGGGTTTGTGGTTGACCTTTTTAGGGCCTCTGGAGTTAAAAAGAATTGACCTTGGGGTTAAATGTTAATATCAGAGAGACTAATTCCTTTTTGCCCTGAAGACTTTCAATCTTCAACTGCCCCCTTTAATATGCAAATGTCTTAAGTGATACCTTGGGATAAGATCTCTCTATTCAGTGACTGGATCCATGAAGTTTTACAGAAAAGTGTCAGGAGCGAGGCACCCGCCTATCTCAGCTCTCCTACCATCTCTCCCAAACTCACAGTGCCTTCCCCCACCTCATTCTCGAGGCCACTTGCAAACCCGCCTGTCTGGGACAGGTGACCCAGTCTCACAACTGACGGTGGAGAGACTTATCCTGACCTGTTTGTGCCTAAGGAAATACCGGTCTCTTTTGTCTCCTTTGTGCGGGAGTCTCACCCATCTAGGTCCCCTGGGCTTTTGCCCCAGGTTCCAAAAACAGCTCAGTTCTCCAAAGTCCATTTGGGACCTCCTCTGGATCCTCAGATGAATAGGAGGAGGAGCCTTGAGCTCAGCTGTCCCAAGGTCAAACAGGAGATCCACATGGATATTGTGAACAAGGTAGAAAATACTGAACAGAGACAAAGGATAGAGGCTATTTCTGTCAAAACATGTGGCAGCGGCTAGAGCTATACTCAGTGTAAAGTGATCCAAGAATTTCAACTTGACAAGCTAGAAAAAAGTAACAAAAAAAAACTCTAAATAAAATTAGAATAAAGAAAATATATATAAGTAAAACCCAAAGCTGTCCCTTTGAAAAACATGTGCACATTTGGTGAAACAAATATAGTATAAAATAATAGAAAAAAGAAAGGTGATGTAATCATAAATAGGAGAGATTAAAGGCACTTATTTTAAAGAGATTATTATGCATAACTCTGTAGCAATACATTTTAAAATCTAGAGAGTGATGATATTTTTAGAGAAAAACTAAATTCAGCCAAAGAGCAGAAAATCATAGAAGAGTTTAAGAAAGTTACTTAAACATCTGTTATAAAAACCATATCAGGTCTAGATCCTTTTTCCAGCTTATTTGATCTAGCCTTTAAAAAAGATAATTCCAGTGACAGACGGAAAGTTTTAAACAAACGGAATTAATCAGTGCCTCAAAAGGACAAATCTTGACTAAGCAACAATTCTTCCAAGGATGGTTCACATCAGTTAGTGTAGCAAAACCATGTCCTATAACCAAAAATTAATGGGTAAGGCCATATGGTTGCATTAATCAATGCTGAAGTGACATCTGTGACTGTGTCGCCCAGTATTTGTTTTCTCTTATTCTGGTAACTAAAACCCAAACTTTCCTCTGGGGATGCGCCATCAATGAGGATGGAATGGGACTCTTCCACTTCAAGGGTGGAGCGTGTGCTCTACATCTGAGCCAATCAGCACGCTGCATTACCCTGGTTATAAGGATCCTCTCATTCAGGGGCAAGCCCGTGGCCCTCCCAAAGCCAGTGAGATGGAACAAGATATTTTCGTGAATCCTAAGAATACCTATACCTCTTCTACCACTGGATTTGAAACTAAGTACGTGAGTTTTAGTGTTGCTCCAGCCTATTGAGGGGCCACAAGGGGAGAATCTGTAAGAGATACCACATCCTGGTAGCACAGCTGAAGCCCTTGCATCAGGCTGGACTCAAGTCAGCTTCACTGCAAACAGTTTCACTTATAAAAGCCCATGCATTCCGTTTTTGCCTAAGCAAAGCTGACTTAAGATTTCCTGGCATTTTGACACAAAGTGAATGCTCGTTGATATATATGCCAAGATACATTTGATAAAATCCAGTAGACATACAATGAAAACTTTAACTAAAATAGGAACTGATGGGTACCACTTAAATATAATAAAGGCTTTTAAAAAAAACCTTAGTAAACCTCATATTAAAGGGTAAAATACCAAAGCCATTGTCTTTAAAATCAAGAACGTGACAGGCATGCTCACCATCTCTGTTTCTATTTAATGTTGTTTTGGTGGTTTAAGTCAATGCACTTAGTCAAGGAATGAAATACTCAAGAAAAATACTTATTAAAAAAATAGAATCGAATCTATCTGCAGGTAATGTGACAGTAAACTTAGACAACTTGAGAGACTATTTTGAAAACTATTGAAATTTATATGGGAGTTTCTAATTTGGCTAGAATTGATCTAAATAAATATCAGTGGCAATAATTAGAAACAAAAATGGCATTCACAATAGACTAAAATAATGAGACACTTGTCAGAATGCAGTCATCAGGAACGGTTCTGGATTTATATTTCTAAAAAAGCAATTAAACAATATAACTTTATTGAAGACACGAAAACATGTCCTGAACAAATAGAAATACCATATATAAGAAGGAGCAAACTCAATATATTAAATATGTCAGTTCTTCTAAACACAATACATTAATGGAATGTATCATTCAGAATCTTTTTGCCTTTAATTCATAAAATTAACTACCAAATTATATTATTAAAGTTTATTTGGAAGACTATATGTCTAATAAACCAAAAAACAGAGACTAGAAAATTATATTAGAAAAATAATGAAACAAAAACCTGTTTTTTTTTGAAAAGATAAACAAAATTGACAAATTGTTAGTAGACAAAGTAAACAAAGGGAAGATTCAAATAAAGTCAGAAATTAAAGAGATACTTAAATTGATAACATCCACTTATGATTAATAAAACCTCTCAATAAAACGGGTATAGAAGGAAAGTACCTCAGCATAATAAGGGCCATATATGACAAACCCACAGCTAACATCATAATCAGCAGTGAAAAACTGAAAGCTTTTCCTCTGAGATCAGGAGCAAGAAAAGGATTTCCATCCTCAACAACTTTATTCAACAAAATATTGGCATTCTTAGAACAATTAGGTAAGGAAAAGAAATAAAAAGCATCCAAATTGGAAAGGAAGAAGTAAAACTGGAACTATTGCAGATGACATAATTTTCTTTGTACAAAACCCTTAAGATTCTACCAAAAAAAACTATTAGAAATAATAAATGAATACAGTAAAGTTGCAGGATACAAAATCAATACACAAAATATGTTGTTTCTATACACTAACAATGAACTATCAGAAAGAGAAATGAAGATTACAATCCATTTAAAATCACAACAAAAAGAATAAAATACCTAGAAATAAACTTAACAAAGGAAGTGAAAGACCTGTACACTAAAAACTACAGAACACTGCTGAAAGAAACTGAAAACATAAAGAAATGGAAAGATATCCCATGCTCATGGGTTGGAAGAATAAACATTGTTAAAACAGCCATATAACCTAAAGTAATCTAGAGATACTGCAATCCCTATCAAAATCCCTATGACATTTTTCACAGAAATAGAACAAAAAAAATCCCAAAATTTGTATGGGACCACAAAGACCCCAAATAGCCAAAGCAATACTGAGAAAGAGGAACAAAACTGGAGGTATCATACTCCCTAATTTCAAACAACATGACAAAGCTACAGTAATCAAAACAGTATGGCATTGGCAGAAAACCAGACACATAGACCAATGAAACAAAACTGGGAACCCAGAAGTAAACCCACATATATACGGACAACCAATTTATGATAAGGAGGCAAGAAAATTCAATGGAGAAAGAAAAGTTTCTTCAATAAATCATGTTGGGAAAACTAGACAGTCACATGCAGAAGAATGAAACTAGGCCACTGTCTTACATGACACACAAAAATTAACTCTAAATGTATTTGAGACTTGATTATAAGACCTGAAACAATAAAATATGTGGGAGAAAATACAGGCGCTATGCTTCTTGACATGGGTCTCAGAGATGTTTTTATAAATTTGACCCCAGTGGCTAGAGAGAAAAAAACAAAAATAAGCAGATGGGTCTACATTAAATTAAAAAGCTTCTTTACAGCAAAGAACTCCACCAACAAAACCAAAAGGCCATCAATAAATCTACAATAATGAAATTATAGGAAAAGAGATGATAACTGATATATTCATGAAGTGTAAAATGTTATTGTCCTAAAATGGGAGTTAAAATATTGCAAACAAGTTTTTGAAACAAAATCAGGAATGATGTCAAGTTTAATGTCGTATTTATGCAAGTAGGTGAATGAATGATTTCTCGTGTTATAAAAGTGCCAATAACCAGAGACACTGAAATTAAGAACAGTCTAACAATAGACAGGGGAGAGGAGGGTGGGGACAATGGGGAGAAGAGTTTTCAGGAATCACTGTAGAGGACACATGGACAGAACTAAGTGGGAGGAGGGAGGTCGGGGGGGGGGTGGGACGGGTGGGGAAGGGAAGGGGGAGAGGAGAGGCTGCAAATAACTGTAATTAAACAAAAAAATTAATTAAAAAAAGTGCCAATAAGTTATTAGAAAGTAAAATATTTGAAAGAAGCAGCAGCCTCATATCATTTGTGACTGCACTGTTTTCTGATTTAGTTTCAGAAGAAAATGATAAAGGCAATATAAGAAAACTAAGATAGTGCAAGGTCGTGTTTTCATAGTCCCGTCAGGACAGGATCTAGCCCAGCCCATGGGCCAGACCAGCCGTCCTGTTTTTTTGTGAGGAAAGCATTAGTAGACTATGGCCACACCGAGTTGTTACCTATCGTCTGTGACTGCTTCCCCACCACCTCCTTGGATTAAAACAAAAAACAGCAAAGCTTGTTTAATTCTGAAAACAGAGCAGACTCTATGGTCTCTGGCAACTCAGTAAATTTAGAAAGACATTACAAAAGTAGGAACAAAGAAACAGAACCCCAAACCATCTGGAAATTTTCAAAAAATCCAATCAAAATTTAATTCAAATAAAAAATCAAAACCACAGTTTTTCTAGAAACTTTAGAAAAGAGTAATAACTATTATGCTTCATATAGACTCTTAGGGAATGCTCCCAAAACTGCATATTTCATTGTTTTATTACACGCAGAAACAGTAAAAATAAATTATGGGAGGCATTTAATTAAAAAAAAACCAAAAAACCAAAAACTCACAACATGAATATCTGAGGTAAGGAGAAGAAGGAATTAATAAAGTAAAAAAGTAAGAAAAAAGTAGATTCAAAAGATATATTTAAGATTTAATTTGTTAAAAAGTAAACCAATAATAGAATAGAAAAGCCAATAACTAATAAAATCAACAACAAAAAAGGAAAATAAAAACATTAAAAGGCACCTAACAACAGAGCTATACGAAACAAAACACAAGATACCCAACATAAAAATAGGTAAACCAAGTCTGTAGAACTAGAAAGAGAAATATACAAATCCATAGTGATTGCTGGGAACTTCAATATACCTCTCCCAGTACTAGATAGAACGGTAGGTAGAAAATTATTAAGACTAGAGAACAGGAGCCAAGTTAAACTATAAACCAACTTGATGTAATTAGCATTTGTAACACATGATGCCTTATGGCAAAATATGTATTATTTCCATATGTACCCGACATATCCACAATAAACTATATATTGGGCTATAAAACAAAACTCAGCAAATATAAAAGACCTGCAATCATAGAAAATGTGTTTTCTATTCAAACTAAAAATCATTAACAGAAAAATAGCCAAAAGTCTCTCTATATTTGTAAATCACACAAAACACTTTAAAGTAATTCATAGGTCAAATAATAGATCATGAGGGAAAATAATGAAAGTGATTAAAAATAAAAACATCATATGTTCAGCTATGGGAGATAGCTAAAAGAGTATTTAAAAATTTACAGCATTAAAATATGTGTATTAGAAAATATAAAAGTTTTCATGTCAATAATTTAAGCTGCACATTAAGAAACTAAAAAAGGAAGGGCGGATTAAATATAAAGAAACATGAGAGAGGAAATAATAAAGACCAGAAACCAGTGAAATCAGAAAACCAATAAAATGATGAAATCAAAAGTTGATTTTTTTTGGAAAAAAAATCAATGAAACTGACAAAACCTCTAGCTAGCATAATCATAAGAGAAAAGAAAAAAATACAAATCATTAGTGTCAATAAGGAGAGAGGAGACATCACTACAGGACTTTGAGACAGAAAAAGAAAAAGGGGAACTAGGATGAGTAACTCTGCTAATGAATTTGATAACACAGATTAAATTGATTGAAAGATACAAATGCCAAGTTCACTCAGAAAATTTAGATAACCCAATTATCTTCATGTCTCTTAAATAAGTTGACTATGTACTTTAAAGACCTTCTCACCAAGAAAAATCCAGACCCAAATGTTTTCAATGCAGAATTCTACCAAAAATGACAGAAAAACTGTATAATACAAGCAAAAAGTAGTACTTTTAGTAAGTGGTACTGGAAGAGACATCCATACGCAAATAATGAACCTTGAACCACCCCTCACATCGTAAACAATACTCAACCCAAAACCAAACACAGAAGAAACTGTTTGTGACCTTGGGTTAGGTAAACATTTTTTAGATGTGACATAAAGACAAAACAAAGCAAAAACATATTTAATTTGTTGGAGTTCATCAAAATCAAAGCTTTCTATTCTTCCAAGGGCACTGTCAAGGAAATTGAAACAGGTGTCAGAGAGAGGCACACGGTGCTGGCAAACACGAATTTGATGGAGGACTCTAATCCAGAATATCCTGCGAAGAGCTCTTGAAACTTAATACAAAGGTGATTCAATTTTTTGAATAGGTAAGTGATTTGAACAAACACTTCGCCAAAGAAGATACATAGAAAGCAATAACGTATGAGAAACGCTCAACGCCATTTGTCAGGGAAACCCAAGTTGTAACCAGGATGAGATTTTCGCCCTCACTCGCCTCTTTCTATGGCCAAGGAAGCAGGGAGGGAGGACTGTGCAAAGTCCGGACAGGTGAGAGGCTGACGCATGCCGGCTGCTGGCTACATAAAGTGGTGCAGCCCCTTTGGAAAACAGCGGTGGTTTCTGATGAAGTTATGCATACACTTTACATATGACCCATCACACCCAATCCTGGGTATTTACCTAAGAGAAACAAAATGTACGTCTACTGAACAACTTGAACAAAAACATTTATAGCAGTTTTATTCATAATAGACAAGACCGGAAACAACATAAATTGCCATCTGCGAATGAATAAATTGTAGTATATTCATACAATGGGATATTACTCAGGAAATAGGAAATAAATGTGATAGATATTAACTATACTTACTGTGGTAATCATTTTTTGACATATACATATATCAAATCATTATGTGGGACACCTAAAACTAATATAGTGTCATACAATTGTATCTTAATAAACCTGAAAATGATAAAAAAAAAACAAACTACTGATACATACAATAATGTGGGTAAACCTTGAATGTATTCTGCTTAATGAAAGAAATCAGACTTCCAAAACCCCTGTGATTCTATTTATTAGATATTCTGGAACTAGCAAAACCATAGGGACAAAAAATCATATCAGCGGTTTCTAGGGCTGGCGGAGAGAGAGGAAACAGGGCTTGGGGACCCTTGGGAGCTATGGTTATAGTTTACACCACAATAGTAGTGATTATACATCTGTACATACTTGTGAAAATTCATTAAATTTCCTGCTGAAATGGGTAACTTGTATTATATACAAATAATACTTTTTAAAAACTTTAATACCCACAAAATTATCTATAATCAAATAATCATGGACAAAGATGATATTAAAATAATATGGCACAATATTTTTCTCAACCCTACCACTATTTGAAAACCTAGATGAATTTCCAAGTAACCAGAAACTAAAAATTTTGGTTGAAAATAAAAGAAACTCTAAATAACTCAATAAACACAAACAAAACTAAGTCACATGAGCATGTCCAAATGACCTGTGTTCCCCTCCTCTTCCTTCCCCAAAGCACCAGGACACCTAGTTTTATGAGAGAATATTTTCAGTCTTTTAAAAAACAGATAATTCCTGGATCAGTGAAATGGTACTAGGCCATAGATAAAAGAAAGACAACTTTAAAAATTCCTGCTTTTAAACCAACCTGACAGACAAAATACACTTTTACAAAGATAGGCTTAAAAACTCTCCAGACCAAAGTTATGCATATGGATGCAAAACTCCTACATTCAATACCGTCAATTTAGCAGCCCATTGAAATAACTTCACCATGTGATGAAATGAAATTGATTTTGGCTGCATGAGATGATTCAATATTAGGAAATGTGCCTTCATTCATTATAACATTAAAAGGTCAAAGAGGAGATTGCCTGATCATTTCTGAAACCACAGCTTGATCTCTCCGCCCGGGTCTCACACAGCCCACCCCACCCTGAATACAGACCCCTGGAATGGCCCCTCTTCAGCACGACTAAGTCTCTTCCAGGACTACAGTCTTTGAAATGTCCCCTCCCCTGCCCCCAGCACCATCACTCTCCAGGAGGGTGAGGACTTTGTTTTCTGCCTCCCGCAGTGCCTGGCCCCAGCTCAATAAATACTACTTGTTGCATGAATGTCAATAGCTACCTACAAGGCTTTTAAAGAAATTAAGCATACATTCCCGATAAAAGGCTTGGCGAAATGGAAATAAATCACTACATTTTAACATGATAAAAGAGGAAAATATCTCAGATCCAAATCCTGCTTCATGTATAATGTTGAAGTAATCCGAGCTTTTCCATTAGATTCAGAACAAAGCAAGGATGTCCTCTCTGCCCAGGTAATTAAACAACAGGTTGAAAGGTATGCCTGTTGTTGAAATGGAGGTAAAAATTATTATTACTTGCAAGTCAGTCTCGGCAAATCAACTGAAAAGCATATTAGGAAAAAAACCAGAAACATGTACTAAAGTGTCTGGTTACCAAATTAATGTGAAGGCGCCAGTAGTCTAACAAGGCACACAAACCGAGAACATCGGGGGAAGGAATGATTGGTTTGAAAATTTAATGCTAGGACAATCCTATACATAAAAGTTTTTTTGAAAAAATATCTAGAGACAAGCTTAACTAGAAATGTGAAGTCCCTATATGAATAAAGCTATGAAATTCTATTCAGAAATATAGAAGATTTTATGGACTCATAACTAGGTGTTAGATAAGAAATTCAATATTGTAAGGGTATCAATTCTTCCTAAATTAATGTATAAATTTGAACCAGTAGGTTTTATATTGCAACTTAACAAAATTCTCTACTACTTATCTGGAAAAATACATAGGTGAAAATATCCAGAATATTTTTGAAAAAGAGAAGGGGAATAGGTCTATCAGATATTAGTAAATGTGTCGTAAAGGTGATAGGGGACTCAAGAGTTGGAAAATTTCAGTTTAAGGTAAAAAGTTATAAGCCTAGCAAGTAATGTATATGTTAAAGCCTTTGTTTCAGAAACTATAGATAAGGCCCATCCTGGCTCCTGGGAAAACAGCTGACCTCCTGGGGCACTGCTAAAGATTACTGCCTGGGGACAACTGGAGGCATCCAGGACTTTGTGTTCTAGGGAGAGACAGACTACCACCCGCCCCTGGGAACAGCTAACTGCCCAGGACAGGAATGTTGCAGCATCGCTCACCTAATCCCCTTGAACTTCAAAGCCCTCACCATACCTTGTCTATTCCCTGGTATAAAAACGTTGTCCTGGAAAGAAAAGACAAGGTGGTCTGTTAGGGTATGAACTCACCATTTTCTCAGATCACCGGCCATCTGAATAAAGCGCCCATAAAGATTCACTTGCTGTCATTGCTTACTGGGTTTGGTAGTGACAGGCAGCCCGAACGCCGGTCTCTTTTCCCGGTTACAAAGGTACAAAGTTAAAAAACATATGATAGTGCAGAACAGAACAAAAGACAATTCTAAAATCTTACAATTATATATACATATAGATGGCATTTATATTTGATTAATGGTGTTAAGGTAACTAGTTAGATATCTTGGGCCAACTGCACCAGCGGCAGAGATGCAGACATGAGGACGTTCATCTTCACCATTATTTACAATGATGAAACATTATTAATTCCCAGGATTAAGAAAAAGGTGATAAATGTCCATAGAGTGAACTGCATACTATGCAGTACTCAGCAGCTAATAAAAATAAACTCAGGAGAACTCTATACAAAACACTGATGGGAAAAAATATTCCTAATATTCTGTTGAGTCAGACGAGATTTTGGTCTGACCTGTAACACGAGCCTGCAATGAATAACTGCATTCATGAATGAAATGCCTTCTTTTCCTACAATGGCTTGAATGGGAGCCCTAAAAGATATATGCACTGGGGAGGTGGATTGTGTGTGCCCTTGTTTGGAAACAGAGTTTATGCAGATGTTATTAAGAATTTCAAGGTGAGGTCATCCCAGACTAGGATGGGCTGCAAACGAAATGACGGGAGTCCTTACAGAAGAAGGGCGGGCAGAAGACGCACACAGGAGACGGTCCAGAGAGAACGGAGGCAGGCACTGGAGTTTCCAGCAGCCACAAGCCCAGGAACTCCAAGGATCTGGGCGGAAGCTCAAGAGAGGCACGGGGCAGGTTCTCCCACTCAGCCTCCAGAAAGAACTAGCCCTTCGATACCTTGATTTTGGACTTTTGGGCTCTAGAACTGTGAGAGAATAAATGTCTTCTGTTTTTAAGTCACCAAATTTGGGGTAAGTTTTTGCAAAAGGAAACCAATATACTGCCCAACCAGGGCAAATCCCAGTATTTATCTTGGAAAAATCCCCTCTCATTCGTTCTGTCCTTCAGCCGCCCCACTGCCCCCACCCTGACCCAGAGACCCATTAGTCTTCTATTTGCTGCCCCTAAGTTAAACAGAAGAAATTGCTTGTAACCTGACCCTATGCATAATTCATGGCTGAGTCTGGCTGTATTTGCTTTGTCAGCTTTTGACGCACTGGTTATAGAGATAATAGTGTTATCTGTATTAGAGCAATACTGTCCAATAATAGGGGAATGGGTAAGTAAATTAGGATCCATCAACGTGATGAAATATTACATAGTCACTGAATAAGATAATGATAAAGACCGGCAACAAGGGGGAAAAAGGGTTTTGACACAACACGAAGTGGAAGAAAGTATGCTATCAGATCATATCTGCAATATAATAACTCCGAAAAAAAATTTCCTACATGTGGGCAAGGACTTAAACAGTTTGATTTCGGGGGCTCTGGGACTGTGGGCGTGCTTCTTCCTTCCTTCCCTTAGAGTCTTAGGGATGTAACGGTGTTTGTGCTGCAGTAAAACAGAAAACGAGAAGGTCACCACAGCCTACAGTTTCCCCCAGGGTGCCATAGAACCGTCAGAAGGAGAAAGGGTGGCGAGACAGCGCCGAGCAAAGGGCTGTGTCTAGAAGCTCTACCAGACTTCGTCCCGAAGGAGAACTGAGGATCTCCTATTACAACAGTAAGGAGTCTTGTGTTTTCCGAATGAAGCTCAAGTTCTTCCGGCGATTTCCTAGTAATGTCACCGCTCACTGGATATGACACAAGCTGCAGGTAACGCCATGTCCCGGCCTTCCAGGGTCTGCCTTCCCATATCCAACTGCCCCTCCCCTCCTAAATGCCCGTGCTGCTCCTAGTGAAGACTCCTCCTTGCTGTGTTCTTCCTTCAAAACACAAGACAGGGCTGTCCCTTTATCCCTTCTCCTGTTTTTGAACAAACAAACCACCTGGTCATTCTTCAAGGCTGCGCACTCATCCCTGGAGTATTTGGGGACTTCCCTGGTGTGCTTCCAGGAGAACGCTCTGGCTTACTCAGAGGAGGACACTGAGTTCTAGAGATGCGCCCTGTCCTAGGAGGCCACATGGAGCTCAGAATATTGGAGACTGACCAGCTTCCCTGCTTGTGCATCTCCAATGGCTGGGAATGTCAAGGTCAGGGTGAACTCCAGCAGCACCATACGAATGAGTGATGGAAGCAAAAGTCCAAGTGCAATGGGTCGAGAATGAATGGGAGGGAGAAGAAGCAGAAGCGGTTCATCAAGAGTGTATAATTTCCTAGGGCTGTTGTAACAAATGACCACCCACTGGGTACCTTTCACAACAGGTATTCAGCTTTTGACAGTCCTGGGTGCCG
Source organism: Micronycteris hirsuta (assembly GCA_004026765.1). Taxonomy (NCBI): domain Eukaryota; kingdom Metazoa; phylum Chordata; class Mammalia; order Chiroptera; family Phyllostomidae; genus Micronycteris; species Micronycteris hirsuta. The sequence goes on along the minus strand of PVJI01012770.1, from coordinate 29,228 downwards.
CAGCTCTGAAATCAAGACGTGGGCAGGGCCATGCGTTCTCTGAGGACTCCATGGGAGGACCCTTCTGGTGGCCGTCAACCATCCTTGGCAACATCCGTGTAGACACCACCCCATTCCCAGCCTCCACTGTCACAGGGCCTTCTCCCTGTGTCTGTCCCTGTGTCCAGGCTTCCCTCTTCTGGTTAGGACAGGTCACTGGATCAGGCCCATCCTAATCCGGTATGACCTCACTTTAGCTTAATTATATCTGCCAAGGCCCTGTTTTCAAACAAACTCACATTCATAAATATGGAAGGTTAGGACTTGAACATCTCTCTTTTGGGGGACTGAGGGGTGCGCACTTTAACCCAGTACAGAGAATAATCTTCCTGGACATTTAGGGATACAATAGATAATTGCAACTGGAGAAAAATAACAAAACAGGACAAAATAATGGATAAGCGGATATCTATCATGTTTTAAAAGCTCATTTGTATTGTGAGGCAAACACTAACTCCTGCCCACCACACTCGCAGTGGGTGAGTAACAGGAAGGCCAGGAAAGCCTGACGTGTATGAAGCGCCTGCGCTGTTCCGGGATTCTCACACGTATTCTCACTCCGTCCTCACGGCAACACAGAACAGGCCCTTACACCCCCATGTACAAACGAGGGAGCGGGGATTTGCTGGGAGCACTGGAGATGCAGTCAGCAGAGGCCGTGAAATGTGCCGCGAGTGGGAAAGGCGCACGGTGTTTCAAAGTCGGAGTGCGAAGAAAAGAGTGCAAAATCTCTCACTATTTTCATACGACTTACATGTTACAATGATACTATTTTCGATATACTGGGCTGACCCTATTTACGGTTTCTCTTTAGTTTTTAAAGGTTGGCTACTGGCACGTTTTACATCACACCCACGGCTCACGTTTTTTCTTTTTAAATTGGAAAGTGTTGCTCTAAGGGGACAACGGAGAAGCGCGAGAGTCTGGGTCAGACCCAGGACCGGGGGCCCCACACAGACCATTGCTTCCCTCAGGTCTCTGCCTCCACAGCGAAGGCCACAGGTTAGAAAACAGCGTTTCAGAAATTACATGGAAATGGTGAACATACACATGGGGCGGGGTGGGGGGTAGGTTGCCCAGCCACCAATCATTAGTGTGATGTGAAGCTGATAAATGAAAGGTAAGAGGAAAGTGGCCATCAGCTTGTCCTCAGAATCAACGTCCACATCGGACCAGAAAAGAAGCAGATGCAGACTGCCTGGATGGGGAATGGGAGTGTTCCACGTGGAAAGAATGAACCTGACGCTCAGAGTGGGTGGGGAGCCTGCCAGCCAGGGGCGGCTGGACCGGGCTCAGTCACGGAAGCCACTGCCACAGCGCATGACCCAGCCCTGTCCACGGTAGATGCTGTCCTGACTGGAGCACACTCCACGTGGTCCTGGGGTAGACAGAGGCAGAGGCCAGCAAAAACCCTAATCTGCTGCCTCTTGCCTTTGACAAAGGCTCACCAGGCCTTCCTAAGGGCTGCTTCCTGTTAGAACTAAAACATCCGTTCCAGGAGGAGAGCTGGGTCTGTTTCCCACCAATGTGTTCCGGCTGTCTAGAACAGCACCCAGCACATAGTAAGTGCTCAGTGAAGACTGAACAAATGAGCAAATGACAAATGAACCTGGCTTCCCATGGGGCACTGCCTATAGGGAGAGGCCACAGTGGCTCTGACGAGGCTGGTCATCACGTGCAAGGACTGCACGTGTCCATGACATTGTGTGTGCGGCTGTTGTGTGCGGGTCCACTCCTTCCTATGTCCCAGCATTACAACGGCCCGATGTGGGGACAAAGCCAGAGGTCGAGCCTGGCTCGCCAGGGAGGCAGTCAAGCCCGAGCCCAGCTACACATGGATATAACACGCTTGAAAAACTCAGCAACGAATAGATGAGAGGGGAGCTCCCTTTCCTGCAAAGACAGCAGGAAACGGCCAGAATTTTGGGGAGAAAAAATATAGTTTCTGCTACTTTAGCATCTCTGCTTTTGACCCTATTCTCCTCACAGAACTTGGCCTTACCCCATCTCAGAACCTGGCCCATGGTTTGCATGTTAATGCTGCGGACCCTTGTCTCTCTCCTCCCTCTCTCCCTCCCCAGACCCCCGTAGCCACAGATGCAGCCACCTCCCCATCTGCTTCCTCTTCTGGGAGTGGAGGGTCAGTTGAGGACCAACAGAGCAGAGGGGTGAGAGGCGGGTTGGGATCTAAGTAGAGCCACATGGGCATGTGGACAAAGACCTATCATTTTTGTCAACATGCCAAGGGGCTGCTTGCTCAGGACGGGGCTAGAAGCTGGCTGCATCCCTGCTGCCTGCAGACAGGAAAGGTGTGTGCTTTCAAAGGGCCCTTGGTCATGCAAATCTGGGTAGCTATGCAAAATGTCATCACAACCATCTCGCCGATGGGTGGGGCTCGCCTCAGTCTGTGCCACCGTTGGGGAAGCAGCAACCATAGGTGTGCTGAATGCAGGGTGTGCGGGGAGGGAGGGAGGCCTGAGGGAAAGGCAGTGGTCCCCAAAGGGGAACCCACATTTAATGTCCAGAAGGTGCCTTGTGAGCAAGAACTTGGTTCAGCTGCATGGACACTAGGTCTCTGCCCCACTTTGTTCACAAAAAAGGGGCAGAAGCTCTTGGGTGCCATTCAGGTTCACCTGGGTTTGGCCAAGTTGCTGATAGTATGTTTTCAATAAGGTTACAGATAAACTGTGTGTGTGTGGCGGTGGTGGGGGGTGTTGGAGGGCTTTGAGAGTGCCCCGGCTTGCTGACACTCCTATCATTTCCTTGGATGGGTTTCAGGAAAGGACAGTGACGTGAGCAAACTCTCATTTAAAACACCACTCTGGTCGCTCCATGGTGCGTGGACGGTAGCAGGTGTGGACCAAGCACGGAATCAAGGAGAACGACTAGGCCACGATGCAGTCGGGACAAGAGACGCGAGTGGTCACAGCGAGGGTGAGCAGACGAAGGCAGAGAAGCAGGCAGATCGCAGGCACGTGGCGGGGGCAGCACTCGGAAGACTGCGGATGGTGTGTGTCTGGGGGAGAGGAGCCCATTTCCACGCCAAGTATTACCAGGCTCTTCCTCGCCCCATCACAGGCAATGACTTGGTCACCAACTGGCCAGAGTCGTCACTATCCTCCCCCTTACAGACCAGAGGTAGGGCCCCAAAGAACGGCTTCCACAACATCACCCCGGGACTGGTGGCAAGGTCAGACCGGATCTCTGTCTCACAGGTTCATAGTCCACGCCCCGCTGCCGCCGCCCGCATCCATCCCAACCTGGTGCCAGGCACCGCGCTGGCCTCGGCCCCCCGGCTGGGGCCTCTGTGCTCACTGCACTTTTGATTGGGGTGTGGGCTGATGTAAGGCACCGCTCGAGGGGACAGTACAAACCCAGAAAATGCCAAGTGGCTATGTTCGTTGACATCCTAATTATAATTCTGGAACGTTATCTGAAGGAAGTAACGTAAAGATGGAAAAAAGCAAATGCATGAAGGTGTTCATTGAAGCCTCATTTATAACAGAAAAATGCCGGAGACTGTGGGTGCCACGGGGGTGGTTAAATATATCGTGGTAGTGCCACTTGGTGGGACATTATGCAGTCATTAAAATGCTAGTAATGCTATAACTAAGATATACTTGTTAAGTATGGGAAAAGCTTTAAAGTTATAGAGATGTAATAATTACAACTATATAAAAATTTCCTACGCATATAGACAGGAACTGGAAGAAAACATGGAAAAAGAAACATGTGAGGTTTTGAGTAACTAAAATTGTTTTCTTTTTCTGTGACTATTATTACACTTTATAGATATGAACACCGAACTTTGTATAACAAATATAAAGTTTGAGCTAAACTCCAACTTAGCCCCCTATGGGCCTCTATTCATTTGGCATCTGCTGAACTCACCGAATGTTATCGAAAGCAGAGGGGACCATCTCTGCGTGGCTTTTTGCCCCAGAAAACATATTTGTTCCTGCCATATTAGTGACTTTGGACACTCGGGCTTTTCCCAACCTCAACAAAGAAAACCTTGCTTTCCTCAGCTGGACTCCAATGTCACAGGTGCGCTTTCTCTGTGCAAACAAAGACTCTCCATTTACTGAGAGAAACTTAAAGGCAGGATTGCAGCTTTCAAGGTCATACCAAGGGCATTGCACCCTAGGTCTCCTGTAGGTCAGGATATGTGATTCCCCGCAGATGGATTCCTGAGCGCCTGGCCGAAAATGCCAGAGTCGGTAATTGACAGCTCAGGCCGCCCTGTCACTTTTCCTCTGAGTGATCCTGGCTGACGGAATTTGCAGGGTGGTGGAGGGGGAAGTCTGCGTCTCAAAAGCCTCACCTAGCAAGCAAGACGACCTACTCAGGGACTGTGTTGGGGGTGCCTTTCTCATGGACACACGTGGCTGACATTCTGGCATGATTAACTGGTGTCGCTGGGTTCACTTCTATGGGGACGATGCGGCAGCCATGAGCCCATACCAGATACAGCGCAACACAGCGCTCCTGGGCAGGGCAGAATAGCCCCGGCCAGAGCAGCCACGGGTTTTTTCCAGGTGAGGACAAAAATATAAAACAACCTTTAGCAACGTCTTTATTCTCAAGACGACAACGCAGGAGGCAATCTGGGCTGGCATCAAGATATCACATGGGGAGATGGTTCTAGTAAGAATCCCAAGTGGCAGAGAGGTGCATGTCTGTGAGACATGCAGAAAGGGGATGGATTTAAGGGAGCAGCCAAGGACTAGAGGAGAACTTGGCAAAAGAAAATATGAGAGTTTTTTTTCCACGATTCTCTGACACGAGTAGCTTATACTCCAGCTAAAATTGGATAGGTCAATTTGGGGCTGGGGTCCCTGTTTTAGACGCTGGGGAAACTTTGGTAAGTAAGACAAAGTCCTTGCGTTGAGGTGCAGTCACTCACACATCACTCTAATGCAACGGCAACATTCTCTGGAATGTTGCATGGGGGAGGGCATGCACCAGCTGGAGGAGGAGAGAGAAAACTCCGGAAGAGAGGTAACAATTGAGATGACTGAGAAGCAGGCATGACCCCAGCAAACAGGAAGTGGGGCAGGGAGAGGCCCTAGCAGACAAAGGATCAACATACACAAGACACCCGGGGAAAGAGCAGCTCCTGTAAGGGGCTTCCAATAAGCAGTTCAGTGCTGCTGAGATGCAGAGATAGGAGCAGGAGATGTCCAGGAAGGAGACTGAGGAGGCCGTGGGGGTCAGGGGGCATCCCGGGCGCTCCACGGAAGAGCTCATGTGATGTTCTGCTGGTGAACGGTTGTCCGCCTTTGCCGGCTGGCCTGTGTGCTTACTAAGCTACTCTCCTGGCTGATGTGGAGGGTGGATCTTGGAGAAAGATGACCAAGTACAGGCAGATGTAGCAGGTGCTGGGAGCAGGAATCTTAGAGAAGTAGGGACCCCAACCCCCCACAGTGGTACTTAAATCTGGCCGCACAAGGGGCTCCTACTGCCTGGCTCTGCACCTGACATTCTGATTCGGTAGCTTTAGGAGGACCCTGCCCTCCCTGTCTTTGCAAAACTCCGGGGCTTGGAGGCTCAGCCGGGTTTGAAAGCAGCAGGTTTGGACGGTCCAGTCTGCTCTCCTTCCTGTCCTCCCTCTCCCCTCACTGCCTGGCTAGAACTGTCTGTTAAGCACTTGGTACATAGCAACAATTCATTAAGGTTAAGAACGTAGCATGGAAGTCGAGGACTAAAGAGAAAGGGAAACGCTTTTTATCCTTGCAGTGTTTCTCAAACTGAAACACTCGGACACCCCCAAGCGCAACTGCGTGGACACCCAGGCTGCAGGGTTCCGGTGACGCCGGCAGGGCAGACCGTGCCTCAAGGGTCATGAATGACCACTAGGGGCTGGACGCACTCTCCTGGGGTTGAAACTGCGCACTGAACACAATCGCGGGGCATTCCTGTCCCCCTTTGGATGGCACAAGCATGTCATCTGGTGGCCCAGGACAGGCTTCCTTATTTTATTTAAGGATAATAATTGATTTAGAAACGAAGCTTTGTAAAAGGCCATGGCTTTTATAGTGAGCCCTGCCCATTTGGACATGGCTGTGTAGATGTTTGTAAAGGGTTTTTTTTTTCAATATTGATTTGAAATGGAAAACTTTTTAGCGGCATTGAGATATATTATCCCCGGGTGCCTTCTGCAATTTTCCTTGATGCTGACATGCCAGGCAGTGCATGTTTGTGTCAGAAATTCCGGTCAGAGCCCTCCCAGAGCCACCGGGTCATGAACGCCAGTCAGCTGCATGAGAGGGGAGGGCCAGCACTTTGAAACCGTCTGCTCAGCTGCAGAAATACTCAGGTTGAATGGGATTTGCAAATAGAACCTTAATGATGGAGCCACCTCTGCTGAGGATCTTGAAGCTTCCTCCCCTCTGTCTGTCCCCACCTGTTCTCTCCCTGCACCAGTCCTTGTCCTGACTGAATGGTACTCCTCACGGATTTGTCAGTTCAAGCTCCGAACATACCACATGGCCTAGAAGAGGCTGCTTTCAGACCTCATCTCCCTCTCTGTCTCAAGGCAGCATCTTTAATCCCCACCTGTGAGCTCAAGACCACTCCAGGCCGGTGGACTGATTGTGGCTGAGAAATTCAGACCAAGTCCATGGTCATTTACTGAATGCCTTCGGAGAAAGCACTGTGGCTGACTGGCTAGGTGGATAGGTTTTGTAATCTAACGTGGTAGAAACCCAGGTTTTACTCCCTAGTTGGGCGATCTTAGGCAAGTTACAGCCCCTCTCTAAGCCTCTGTGGGGCTTATGGTGCTAATGATCCTCACTTTGCCGAGAAGGAAACTCAACTCGAGTGGTTCAGAGACAGTGTCCCTGAAAGGATCCTTGAGCCCTTGAGACATTGAGGGATGCACAGACTTTAACCTAAGAAAGGAGGCATTGGGAAAGAGCATCCTAGGTAGAGGGAAGACAAGAACAAGGGAAGTATGGTGTGGATGCCAAGTAAAGCCCATGGATTTGGGGAGTTGGCTGTCAAATGCTGGGGAGGCCAGCAAGGGCTGGGCCATTCACTGAGGAACCTGCTGGTAAGTTACAGAGGATTCAGATTCTATCTTGAGAGACATTGGGAACTGGGGCTGGATCTTAAAGAGTAAAGTGACTACTATCTGTGTTTCGGCAAAACCTCAGGGAGGAAGGAGTTGGCCATGACCTTGACCCACAGGCAGCGGTATCTAGGTCCACAGATGTGATGGGGCAGGGGAGGAACCTCACTGCAGGGAAGGGAATCCCGGCATGGTGCAGGGAGAGCGTGGTTCTAAAACCGGGCCTCCCAACAATGTTCCCAGCACGACAGAAAATCTTGGCCCGCAGATCATTTTGGGCTGCACTTGCTAAACTTCAACATGCGTAGGGAACACCTGGGGATCTTGTAACAATGCGGAGCCTGACTCAGTAGATCTGGGGTGGAGCCTGAGATGGCACATTTCTAAGGAGCTCCCCAGCGATGCTGATGCCAGAAGAACACACTTTGAGTGGTTTGGCTTTAGAGACCTGCTGCCTCAACCTTCTCTTCTACAGACGAGCTCTGAGGGATGCCCGGCGGGGCATCAGAGTAAGTAGGTGGCAGAGTCTGTAGGAGCCTTGCTTTGAGTCCTCCAGTTCAGAGTGCCCATGCGGTCCCTGGGACCTGCTGGGAGACTGTTGGCGGCCAGGCATGCCTCTTGCTACTTATGGGCAGAAGGGAGAGGAATTGAACGATGAGTTGCTGAGGCAAGTGTGTTTTTGACACGCCCTTGGAGAGTGCAAATGGATCTGCCAACATGCGATGGGCCATTCACGCATCCGCCTGCTCTGGGGGTATCATGAAAGCTGACATAAATCTCTGGTGGGCTGCCAAAGGCCACTTCCCAGACCTGGTGATTGGCATAAAAACCCAACACAGGACTCAGAGCACGCGCGCACATTGGCGCAATCCATTTGGAGAACAATCTGTCAACAGGTATCAAGAGTCACAAAAGTATTCATTCTAGTCAACCCTGTAAGTTCATGTGGGGGGATGTCTAAAATAGAAATACACCAAATGCACCAAATAGAGGAGCAAGTAAAACAACCTCAAAGAACATCACTTTGTCCAAAGTCATTTCGTTATAATGTCGACGAGATGCCACAGGAACGTAACTCTTGTTTATATCAATCAGCCTGTGGTAAGACTGGTTTTGTAAAATGCATTTCGCTTAAAGTCGCAGAATTTATCAGTGATGTTACGTGGAGACTTACTACTGTAAACTAATTCTCACACTACTCCCTAAATTGCAGGCTTGAATATTGATTCTCCTACACAAATTTTTACAAAATGTAAGCACATAAGATCACTCAATTTTAGAGTGGCTCATTTGCCCAAAAGTCTTCCATCAGTTCATGCTGGAACTGGGATTTGAATCCAGGCCAATCTGATCCTAAGGCCGCGTTCTTTCCCTCAAGACCTAACACCACCACACGCATAAGGTTCATTACAGTATTATCAGAAACATGGAAAAACAATGGAGAAATGGACAAGTCAATGAGAGTCTATATACACCCAACGAAAAACTACACCATCATTAAAAAAGATAAGCCGTTTCCATGGTGCTATAAAAGCTTCATGACTGTGATAAAATGCTTAATGAAAAATTACGATAGCAAATTATATGTAATTGTAATTAGTTAGGTGAAAGATGTATGCATATTAACAAAGATAAAATACAAGGCGGAATAATTGTTGGGCTAGGGGAAGAGATTATGGGCGATGCTTCTTCTCTCTCATATCCCGACTTCGTACTACTGTTATAAAAATGGCTGGGGAAGCCTGCAATTGCAGAACGCGTGTGTTGGTGGAAAGCACAGAGCTGGTGATACACACGAGCTCCCCAGGGGAAGCTCCAGTACAGTCTTGGAACCTCTACACACGCTCTGCGTTCCGTGGCTCTGTGATTAGTCCCAATCCTGACAGCTCTCTTGACAAGTGACTCGAGTGTAGCCTTTCCCACCTCTGGCATCTTCTCGGGAAGGCCTCCACAGAACTGTTCCCTTATTCCAAGTAGCAGCACAGTCATTAAAAAACAAAAACAAAAACCAAACTGCCTTCCAGAATTGCAGGCGGCACATTTACACAGAAAGCGAGGAAGGACCACGAGAGGAGGTGAGCATCACCGAGGACACCATGGCTGACGCTGGGAAGGGAAGGATGAGTGTCCTAGACCACGGCTCCTGGGACCAGTTCCCGAGGGCTCCAGGGAGGGCACAAGTGCATTTGGTTAAGAGACAAAACAACCGAAGAGAAGGGAGTTGCCGAGGCTCTTCTTAGTTTTCACCTTCCCCACAGCTCTCTAGACGCGATCTCCACAGGTCCTTTGAACTCCAAGCTTCACCTGGTGCCAAGGGCACAGCAACAGCTTCAGCCAGTGAAGTCTTGATTCTCAGGAGCCTGGGGGAGAATCACAGCCACCGGTGTGTCTGACACAGTCCTTCCCGGGAGGCTGCTGAACCCAGCCTGCTCACTCAGGGCTTGCTGCACTGCCACATACTGCCCAGGGTCTTGCTGGCAACAGGCTGACCCCCAGGAAACGAAGCCTGCTGACTGTCTTCATTCCTAACGCGTCTGGTCCCCTCGACTTGCCATGTGGAGTTTGGCCGTGAGATGGGAGTCAGTCTGATAAGGACATGTCTGAAGGTTGCTTTTAATCCACTGGCACCTGGACGCTCAGCTGCCCAGAGGGGCGAGCACACGTGGGAAGTTTCCCCGGAATCTGAGATGAGCTGTTTTATCTTCTTATTGGCCCATCATGCTGAGGTCCCCGCAGGCGTTGCAACAGAGTTTGTCAAGAATGTCACTATTGCAAAAAAGGATCTGAACCTAAAACATGCTCAGTGTACAGAAAAGAGAGATACCAAGGAAGCATTATAAAGGCAGCTTCTGTAGGACAAAGTGACAAGTGAGCACAGAGCTTCCCCATCTCTGTCTCGGCTTTGTGGAGACAGGCTACAGGCGGCAGCTCGGCCCCATCTCGGGTGTTAGCCCCATTCCATCCGCCGGAAATGGCCGCCTCGCAGGCGATGAGAGGCATCCGGAGGCCATGTCACAGTTCGATGGAAGAACACGTCCTTATTGATTATTGATCTGTCATGGGACAGGTGTTCTGGAGGCATGGGAGGACACGCACATGCCATATTCATCTTCATTTATTAACAAATAAGCACACTGAGACATAAACTTTAAAACAAGGAGGAAAATAGGTGCCTCATTTCAGGTCTATAGATTTCCATCCAAATTTGGACATGTTTTTCTACTCCCCTCCCATTGATCCATTTCTGTTGAACAGAGACAGCTATTATTTTGAGTGTATTTCTCTGATCAATGAAAGGCATGCAAATGTCTCTGCTTGCTATTGACAAATCAGTTGAGAAGGAAAAGGAAGCAGAAGTTCAAACTTTGCTAACCAGCTATTAAGAGAGATCCAGGTCACTCTTATACCCTAAAACTCTGTCTCACATCTCGGAAAATCAATCAACACCCTCCAACACAGAATGATTGGAAAGTAAATTATGGCCTATGTGCCTGGGGACCAGGCAGCCACTAAATGGGATAGTTAAGTAGATCACATCGAAATGGAAAAATGTTCAACACACCGAAAACTCCAATTGTGCCATGTGGTCATAATCATGCAAAAGATGCTGTAAACGCACAAGGACTAGAAAAAAGCCAAACCTATGGCATGGCTGACATGTGAGGAAGCGAGCTAGGGGTTACTTTCCACTCCCCATCTTCCTAGCACCATATAATGTTGTCGTATCACTACCAATAACAAAGAATAAGTTAATTTTTTAAAATCAAGCAATCATAAGAAAGAAGATATTTAAATATCTCTTATAGCTGTTGCCTTAACCTTGATTCGTGTTTGGAATCCCGTGTTATTCATGGAGCAAATACATACTGAGCACCTGCTTTATGCCAGGTACTGGTTCAGGTACTCGGGAAACAAAGATCCCTAACCTTGGTAAGTCCACCTACTGGCAGTTGGGTTCCACGAGTTACATGTGAACTCACTGGTCATTGGAACCTCACGCAGTCTATCATAGGGTTTAGGACACAATTGTACAAATGTCCACGGTTGTGTCCAGTCACACCTGTGGACTGACTGAAGCTAAGACTTATTCCTGCTGATAGCTGTGCTTCCGCCATCACAGGGAACCTCTCCAACCTTCGTTCATTTAAAAACAATGAGCCTATTTTCCAGACACTGTGGAAGGCGCTGGGCTCTCCAATGGTGAGGGCCCAGTACCTTAGGTCACTTACAATATAGGGACACACTTGTAAATAAATACAGGGTGGGGGAAAGCAGGTTAATAATAATGCTAATTAACAATACAATAGTTAATAAATACATAACAAAAGTCAAGTCAGTGTTTGGAGTACTCACAAGTGTAAACCCACTTTTGCCCCACCCTGTATATAAAATTAGTCATTGTGACACATATTATTCAGGAAATAGAAGCAGTGACAGAGAATAATGGAGAGGGGGTGGCGTCATACTTGGCGACAGTTAAGGGAGGCCTTTCTGAGGAGGGAGCATGCCCCTTGGTACCTGGGGAATGAGAACGAGCTGGCCATGGAGGAGGCGGGGGAAGAGCTTTCGGGCACCTAAGAACTCCATGTGCAACAAGCCTGAGGCGGGAGGGAAGTTGGCACATTGCAGGATATGAGGGAAGGTCACTGAGACTACCGGGGAAAAGAGAATGCAAGATGCAAGGTCTTTGGGACCTAAATGAGCAGTTTGGACTTGATGTGAAATGTATGATCTCTGTAAGCAAGGTATGAAAACTTCGGGAAACCTTAAAGAAAAGTTAAATAAATAGAGAGAGAGAGAGATTTAATAGTGTGAACACGTTACCCACCCTCCCCTGTGTAGTTCTATACATTCAATGCAATTCTAATCAGAACTACAACAGGGATTTTCATGAAATTTGATAAGCAGATTCTAAAATGAAAGAGCCAAAGGCGAGGATAACCAAGATGTTTCTGAAGAGGGATGAGGAGGAAGGGTCTGCTCTGTCAGAGATCAGGAGTAAGCGGGAGCTATACCACTTATGGCAGTGCATGGTTGTGGCAGGGTGTGACAGTGTGTGATGCATGGTGGCCGGTGGAATGTGGAGCTCAGAAACAAAGGAATGTGTATAAGGAATTTGGGCACATGTCAAATATGGCCTGGTAGATCAAGGAAAAAGAGGGGCTATTCTTAAGAGCACCTAGGAAAGGGATTTATCCATATGGGAATTTTGCATCCTATCTCACACCATCCACATAAATTAACTACTATACACACTTTTTAGTAGAACTATAGGAAATCACCTTTCTTACCTTGGTTTGGGGGAAGACCTTAAGGACACAGGCCGTGCTAACAGAGGGGCTCAGAAGCAGATGGAAGGTATCGTCCAAGTTCTGGTTGTCCTGGTAGTTGGCGTGTTATTACAAAAATGAAATAATACATAAATACAAAAGAAGGTCATGGATGAATCAATGAGGAAAGTGTAATGAAACAAGGAGTAAGATAGATTCAATTTTGGGCACCGGAGTGATGGGTCAGAGCAGGAGGGATCCTCTAAATCTACTTGGTCCAATTCTTTCAGGTCATAGAGGCAGAAAACAAAGCCCAGGAAGGGAAAGGGATTCACTCAAATACATGACTTGAGTATGGCAAACTAAAAGTCAGTAATTAAATTTCTGAGTTGCACAATTCACTGTTTGACTTGTAATGACACACCTGTACTAAAACTATGCATAAAATAAAAGGGAGACCAAGGCAGCAATGGCGATTTTTATGACACACATTTTGAAGGGCTCTGAAGACCTGCTATGTATGTATGCATGTGTGCATGCATGCATGCATGCATGTATGTATGTGCATGCATTCATTGAGTCCATAATTACACAGGCCAACACCCTGCACTTGGGTGTAAATTCAGGTAGTCCAAGAAAAGGACCGCTGGCTGACGGCGAGGGAGGAGAGCCACTGACCATCTCCTGAGTCCGGTGAAACCATAAGGTCAGAATCACACGTTTGAATTCCAGTCTCCAGAGGCTCCAGAGCGAAGGCTCCACGTGTCCGGATGACAGATGAACACTCACACTCACCCTTCCTTTGGGTCTCAAACACAGAGCCGTTGTGCCCAAAATACGCCGGGGAGCCAGCCCGCTACACCGGCAGCTCCGCACGGCCTTGCCCCATCCTGGAGGAATTCCACCAGTAGCGTGTTGCTCAGGTAAAACAACCGAGATGAAACGAGAACAGCTTATGATGTTTAAAGACACACTTGGCAGCGTGCACACGGCCTCTGGGCACAGCCTATTGAAAGGACCGCATGCAGCCAAAGAGAGAGTTCCACCTGGGTGCACGGTGCATCCAAACACAGACACCCCCCGACCAAGGAACGAGAAGGAGAACCCATGCTGGGCCAAATGCACAACTACCTTTCCATTTCCTCCTCGCCACTCTCCCAGGACAAATGTACATGCCCAGGGTGACATTTAACCTGCAGGTTGTTTTTAATGCAAAATTTCCCTTTAGCCAAAGTTCTAGAGAGAAATTGTGGCGGATGTTCATGAGAAACAGCTGAGAGCCTATTGGGATAACAGGGAGTTTCTCCCACGACGTTTGAATCTATGTCATGGAGGCCCCTGGTCTCTGATAGCTGCTACAATGAACTCTCCAAAGAAAGAGAGCAACTTGGAGGAGGCCATTGAGAATGTGGGTGCAGCCCAAGGCGTGAAGGCTTCCCACACACTGACAAAGACATAAATCCGTATGCGCATACGTGTGCCAGTGTACAACCGCATAAAGTCACCAACGTACATGCTTATGCACCACGCACACGAAGACAAATGCACTCATCCACATGTGCGCCCTGCAGGGGTGTTTTCCGTGCCGCAACCGCTACTGTTTTTCTACAGCTGAACTGAATGATTAATGCTTAGTGCAAAAAACTTCCATTGCCAGGAGAAGGTGATTTGCTCTTCTTTAGGTAATAAGCGCTATGCATCTGTTGATTCCTCCCGTCACATTACCTGGCTCCATCACAAGTATGTTGTAATGGCAAAAAAAAAAAAAAAACAACCACCACAGTAAAAAAACACCCCCGAGGCAGATGAATAGGCAGTGTCAATAACGCCACCAGTGGATGACAGGCAGCTCTCATGGACCCACTTACCTAAATGCGACCTACTCACTTCGAACACAACTTCCCGTCCTTCCAGGCTCTGAGTGCCAGAAATCATTCTTTTCACCTCGAGCCATTTCTACTGAAACACCTGTCAGCCTGCCTGTGAGCCAGCAGACCTATGTATGGCATCTACCCAGGGATGCCTGCGTTTTTCAGGTCTCCGGAAAAGAAATATTCTATGGAGGCTGAAGGATAGGCTGAGGGTTAGGAAAATGCTCCCACACATCTCAGGGCCCTAACTCTTAAGATTTAGGTCCAGCCTGTGGGCAAATCTACTAAGTTTTGTGTGTGCGTATGCTTTTTCTAATCTCACAAATAAACCGCAGAACTGATTTCTACTATTTAGGAGACAAGAAAAGATTTACAAGGTAAGGCCAGTGCTGGGCTCAGCATCAGAGCTGCAGGATGCCATTAGCAAAATGCAAAGGCAAACTGACAGAATGCTATGCCCTGTCTGTGTGTCTGCAATTACTCCACAGACTTTGTTTAGCAACCTTGAGGGGAAAGGGGCCAGTGCTTTTTGAATTTGAACCTGAAAAAATTAGCATCCAGCACTCACGTGTGCCTGAGGGAGCTGACTGCCGTGTGGCATCAGAGAGGGTTGGATTCTGGCAGGGCAGAGTAAGAATGAAGATAGAGCCAAGACTGTTTAATCAGGGGTACCTGTGTAGGATAACATATCGAAGTAGACTGAGTTCATTCTACGCCATACTTCTTCCCTCCTCTGGATGTACATTAGAATTCCCCAAGGAACTTAAAACCCACCCCCAAAGAATAGAGCTCTCCCCCAGGGATTCAGATTCAATTGGAATACAATGAGGCCTGGGCACACACCTACCCATCCATTGGTGTTTCTATGCACCTATTTATTTATCTATATTTCAGGAGCCCTCAAGGTAGGATTCCAATCTTCAGCCAGGCTTTAGAACTACTAAGTTTGTTGGAACAAAACTCTCAGCGTTATTTCTTGTTAAGATAAAACATGAATCCACAGAGTCAGCCAAGGACTATTTACTGAGCACATGTGTAAACTACCCTCTTACATCCCCAGGAGACACTACTAAAAAGCAAAAACCACATAGGCCAGTATGAAGTTCAAGATCAAAGGCCGTCGGGCTGGGGAAACAGGGAAGAGCGAAAGTCACCGTGTAAGTCCGACGCTCACCTGCAGGCAGAAATTCCCTCCAGCTCAGAAGAGCTCAGTCTTTCATTCTGTTCAGAACTTCACCTGATTGGCTGAGGCCCACCCACATCCTGAAGGTTAATCTGCTTTACTCAAAGTCCACTTAAACATTAATCTCATCCAAAAATACCATGGTAGAAACATTCAGAATAATGTTTAACCTTATTTCTGGGGACCATGGCCCAGCTACGTTGACAACATAAAATAATCAGCACATGGCTCATGCCCTAATTGGCTAAAAATCCAGTAGGAGACTGGATGATACTAAAGCACACCAACGAAACACGTGCAGAGTGTAAACACGGTAAGACAGCGCTGGGTAAGTGGAGAGTGTGGACAGAAAGCGTCCTGGAGTGACCCAATAGGAAGGAGCCAGCCATGAGAAGTATAAAGTGAAAGCTCTTACGGGCAGAAGAAACAACATTCACCAAGTCCCATGAGCTGCAAAGAAGTGAGTGAGCTCGAGAAAATGCTAGAAGACCAGAGGGGCAGGTACACAGAAGGCAGTGGGAAGAAGGGCCAGAGAGGAAGTGAGAGAGGCAGGCAGGGGCCAGGCTGAAGCCAAAGCAGGGAAGTAACATGGTTAGA
The DNA here is from genome assembly GCA_004026765.1 of Micronycteris hirsuta. Taxonomy (NCBI): domain Eukaryota; kingdom Metazoa; phylum Chordata; class Mammalia; order Chiroptera; family Phyllostomidae; genus Micronycteris; species Micronycteris hirsuta. Next base: position 13,196 of record PVJI01012770.1, on the reverse strand, counting down.
TCTACCTTAGGATGTCGGGTCGGGCTGCAGCGGGGAGAAGTGGGACAGGGGAGGTGTCGGGGGTGGGGGGGTGGGCGGGAGGCCTTGAAATGTCCAGGCATCAGACCAGTGCTCAGATGGGGTCATGTGACCTAACCTGTGTCTAGTTGGGCAGGAGAAGGAAATCGAATTTTCTAGAGCATTAGTTCTATGGCAAGTGGGGAGGGGAATGGATAATTCCCACATTTCTGGCTTAAACCATTCAAAAGGAACAAGAGCTTTTATCCTAGTTACCAGCCTGGCTCAAGTTATACCCAATAGCAGCCTGCATTATGCAAATTGTGTATTCTCATTAATGTAGATCCAGTTTGATTTATGCAAATTCTCGCTTTGGGCTGTATTAGGCATTTTCTGCTTATCCTACCTCCTGCCCAGCAGGGCCGCTTCCTCCCCCCACCCCCACTGCTCCTCTGCGGACCAGAGCCATGAGCGTGTCTGGGGTCAGTGAGCTCCGAATGGTCGGAGTGGCGGAGTCAAAGAACAGAAGGAAGGTGCGCCGGAACATTCCAACCCAGCCAGCCAGCACCTCCTACGGGCCTCTCTCTTTGAGAGCTCGCTCCCACGCTCAGCACGCACGCCGCCGGCCCCTCTCTCCATCAGAATGCAATGGCTCCAGCCCCGTGTGGAACTCCTCTGTCTCCGCGCACACTCCCAGCCCTCCCGCCACGCACTTGCAGCACACTCACACGCCATCTGCTTGCTGGAAAAACACTGACAACCCTCCGACCCCATCATACCTTTTAAAGGCACCCCCACACAGGAACACCGCCTTATTTCACTGAGGCAAAGTGTGTGTTTTATTCTGCGCTCAACGCCGGGCACCTAGAATAGCTTGCAAGATAAATGTCAATCAACTCTAGCATAATCAAGACACCCATTCCTGACTCATTAAGGCCCTCTCATTCCCTTTAAGCGCCTCAGATTTATACACTGTAATTAGGAACTTGGTGATTTTGACTGCTAAACAGAAAAGCTTACGGGGAAGCTTCACATGTCTGAATTTTAAATATTTTCACACTTCGTTAACCCCGTTGCTGGTGTAACATCTTCTGGCCCAATTCCCTCGCACTGCGTGATTTTTATTTTGGGACAGAGACGAGAACAATGAATTGAATCGAGACACATATTGATTACTGTTTTCCACAAATGCCGAACAGCTTGCCTGTGAATGATTTTATCGAGGAGTTTTTAAACAACTGTCTGGCTGGACTGTTTCCCCTGTGACCTCATTTGGGCTGTCGGTGCCTGTCTGCAGCATTGATGGTCTATTTCTGGTGAGCCGTGTTATTCACAAGAGCACAGTCTGAACGGGAAAGGCCACGCCGACCCTCTTCTCACACCTGCCCCGATTCGGACACCCTGCTGCCTCATTCAAACCAGGCAGGGCTCTGGAAGGGCCTGTGGGAATGGCCTGATTTCACTTTCCTGGTGAAGACACTCAGCTCCTTGGACCCCGTGGGAGCAGGGACATCACACAATTCATCCAACGGCCACATCTTTCACCTGAGGACCTGTTTTCATCAGGCCGAGCTTTACAATATCCCTGAGACCAATGCTTGTCACACTTGAAGGTGCGCAGGAATCATCCGGAGATCTGCTTCAAACAGACTCAGATTCAGCGGGTCTGGGCTGGGGCCTGAGACTGCACGTCTGTGGTCGATCCGCTGGTTTGTAGCCCCGAGGCCTTTGACATGGCCTCGTTCTGCACTACCCATCCCTCTGCAGTGGCAGAAGAGCATTCTGCATCTGTCACTTAAGCACAGAAAGAGGCGGATGCAACCAAGGTTTCCCATCTCCGCCTGGGTACCAGGTCTTCCAGTAAAAATCTGAGCTCTCGCTGCAGCATCATAGATGATGGGAATGTCCTCACCTCCTGGCACATTTTTCAGATATCCCCAAGATGCTTAGTTAGCCACCCAACAGTCAGATGACCCTTTAAGAATATAAATCTGATTCCTTCATTTTTCTGCTTAAAATTCTAGGCCTTTTTATTCCTCTCAGGATAAAGCACAAGCTCTAGAAGCCCTCCGTGACCAGACCCTGCCAACTCATGGTCTTATCACGGTCCTCCCTGCTCAGAAACCTCCAGTCATGCTGACCTCCTATTTGTCTCGCCCGGTAAAAGTCATTCCTACCCCAGGGCCTTTGCATTAGCTGTGTTTCTTCAAGTATCATCGCTGCTTTACCTTCAAAGACTCTGGCCACTGGCACGGTTTTAGCAGCAGAGCAATTCCAAAAAGAGGCGTAAACCTCTGACTGTGTAGGTTTGACGTATGTTTATTTTTCTTCTGATTCTCACCCAGTTGGAGCCTGGACCAATCTGACACTTTTAGGTTACAAAGACAGGACTGAAGTCCAGAGACAGACTGAGATATAATCAAAGCCACTCAGATTTTGGGGGTGAAACTGTCCAAGGACAAACCCACAGGCTGTGACTTGGACTCATGGGGAAGAAAATTTAATCTTAACATATTATATAGTACTTGGACCCGCACTGCCTAGCAATAGTTACAATACTCGACAGTTATACCCTGCCTATACCCCTCCCCCCTTTTGGCTTTTGACTTTGCTGAGTTCAAGGTTTGCTGAGTACACAGGAAGGCGCAGACAATCTGGAATTTCTCTTCCATTTGTGTTAGCCTATTTTTCTTTGTCACAAAATATACTTTTTGAGGCCAGAGAGGGTGATTGGTAATTTATAAATTTCTCTCTAGAATTACAACCAGAACTTAATGTTAAAAATCAAGCTGGTTTCATCTAATTAAACTTGGAAATTGCTTCGTACACATATACTCTGTTATAAATGTCGTTTCATGCAAGGTCTGCTTCCTTTCTGGGGCAGGGCTGGGCTGAGCCCTGCACGGGGTGGCGGGGGGGGATGCCCCACCTCCCTGTTCAGGAGAACAAACTCTTTCTCCACTGTCAAAACTTTCTCAGGAGCTAAGTAGTCTATAACGCTGCTTCTCAAATGTCAGCGCCTGTGTGAATCACACAGGCACCCCGCTGACAAGGAAGCTCTGATTCAGGAGGTCTGGTGGAGCCTCGGATGCTGTGCTTCTGACCAGCTCCCAGGTACTGCTGATGCTACTGGCCCACGAACCACACCGACTACGGGGCAAGACACCTGCACTGGAATTCAGGACGCATGCATTTGCCTTCTCAGCTGTGTGACCCTGGTCTTTTCTTTTCACCCGAGTCTCAATTTTCTACTTTTTATGTAATAATAAGAGCTAACATTTATTAATGCTTCTAAATGCCAAACACTGTACTAAGCGTGTATTTACATTTATGTGTAAATGTAAAGGAAAGGTTCCAGGGTAAACCCAAGGTTACACAGCAAGTAAGTGGCAGAGCTGGGATTCAGAACGAGACTGTCTGACCTCAAAAGTCAACATTCTCACTGTCTGAGGCTTCACTAGCTTGTGACACACACAGTAATGGCCACGGCCACGTTTATGCTCGAAATACAAGGACCTACGCCCATGACTTCCTTAGCTCCCTTCACAGCATCAGCCAAGCACCTGGGCCCAGTCCCCAAAGGTAACCTCAAGCGCTCTTAAGCAAGTCAGACAGCCGCAGCCTCCTAGCTCTGGCTCTTTGCCATCCGATCCTCTGTAGCATCCAAAGTCCTACCTGACAGTGTCTCACCATAGCTGTTTCCAGTAGAAGAGTCCATCACGGGGGTGCCAGCAACCCCAGCACCCGGCCTTTGAAAACCCTCCAGGCACTGGGTTCACATCGAAGTGGGCAGCAGGCCGCAATGCCCCAGTGCACGCCCACCTTCATGCCCAGAACTCCAGGGGGCGTGTCAGCTAACAAAGCCCCGGCTTCGGAGCGATTCCTCAAACAGGGTGTCTACCGCACGGGGGCGGGGGCGGGGGTGGGGTTGCACTCCAGCTCCTGCTCCATCTGCTTCTTTCTTCTCATCCTGGAATAGCAGTCAAGGGTTTCCTAGCCCATCCGGTGCACAAGCCTATCAGAAGAAGTCGGCTGTGCAGAGATATGACTCTACCAGCAACACGGCCTAGACCGAGGGCTCCCAAGTGCAGGTGGGTACCAGGATCGGGGCCTTTTCATGGCAAAGTTGGCCTCAATTTTAAGCAAAATGAGAGAAAATAAAACGATTGGCACGAGATATTCACAGGGATCTAAACTTACTCAATTTGAAGGACTGCCTTTTATTCTGAAATTATGTCCTCCCTATAGTTTTGAAATTATGTCCTTTAGGAAATGAAGCTAAAATATGGCAAAGCAATCCAAGTTGGTCCCCCAAACCTTTGGAAATGTTAGTGGCCTATGAATTCCAAAAATCTTGAGCACCTGGCACAGATGGCCATTTACATAACAGTACGAAGCAATTCAACTCTCTAAGTCCCAGGTCCTTTGCCCCTGCTTTACAAACAGTGGGTTGCCACACACAGTACACCTCTAGTTCCTGTGTGTGCATGTGTGTGTCATTTTGGGCTCTGCTTAACAAAGAACAGCATGCAGCTATGGAATGGGTGGGCTTTGTTCCAGCTGAGTTTGCAGCCCCACTTTTCCGTGATGAGGTATTGAACCCATCCTAGGCAAGGTGTTTCGATATAAGACGCCCTCCCCCGCTCCCCCTTCTAGCAGCATTCCCAGGAAGGAAGCTTCTCCTAATCACGTGGCCCATGATGGGGATGTTAGACAGCTCATCTGAGCATTGCGGTATTTCGTGAGATAAAACACTTTCTGAATGTGTTTTCTCAAGCACCTTCTACCTGCTTGGATAGTTTTCTCCTCCCTCAGCTCGAAGGTCCGTCTGTTCTCTCTGGAGAGCATGTGTCCGTCAGGTTCATCCTGAATATGTCTCCTCATCAAGCACTCCTTGGCTTCCCTGCCCAGAGCTCACCCTCCCTGGCAGTGGGGATACTCTTCCCGGAGCAAGCTCTAAGTATGTGTCCCATTCTACATGCGCGCTGAGGCCTCGAGTCCCTCCGTGGGCCTGCGCTGCATTTTAGCCTGGGGGTGCTTGTCCTTTCCTTCTCCCCTCAGATTCCCTAGAGGAACCCTGAAGCACCAGCCACCACCTCCACTTTACAGATAAGGAACTGAAGCTTGGAGAGAGGAAAAACCTGCCAAAGGTCACTTGAGACCAGGGCAGAGCTACCAGAACACTAGGCTCCGCCCTTCCTTCAGCTGGCCGCCATGGAGCCCCTCTGCATTGCTGGGGTTTTCCTTTGCACCCCGATCACAGTCTTCCATTGTCTCAGACCACAAGGCTTGGGGGAAGAGGTAATCTTGGCCGTATTCCAATACTAGAATTCAGCTCTATCAGCCTTCTTAAAGTTTTTGTGTGTTTGTTTTCATTTTGCAGTGGACTTCTACACGATTTGTTCTACTTTTGAAAGTATTCAGGAAGCCACATTGTGTTGGCTTATGAGTCATTTCTGCTCCATCTCTGAGAGGATACGGTCCTGCTAACCCTGGGACACCGTCACCCGGATGACAATAAAACATGCCTTGGCCACAGAGCACTGTTAAAGCTCAAGAATCATGTACCCCTGGGGGAGAGAATGCCATTGGGATTCTTTTGGAAGCCCAGGGACTGACGTGGGTAGGATGGCCAGCCTGTTTGTATTGCGGTTTTCTAGATAAATCATAACTACTCTTTGCTGGGCCTGAGTCTTCTGGGCTATGCCAGATGACCTGCCTCTCCTGAAATGTTTGCTGAAGAGATTGAGAATCACTTTGATGCATACTATGTCCGATTTTCTTTGTTACTGGCGCATTGAGACAGCTCAACTGTATGCCCTGTGTTTCCTTCCCACTGTGTTGGTAAGTTGTGTCTCACTCACCTTCACGCCCTTGGCAGAGCTCTGCACACAGTAGGTGTTCGCCAACCTCTGGTTGAAGTCAATGGAATGAAGCCACAACAAGCGAGGTGACCAGCAGGCCTCCTTACCTCGTAAAGCGTGATGACCCCGTTGGTCTCATTGGGAGGTTTCCACTGGATATAGATCTTCTCCTCAAAGGGCCCTCCTTGGATGGACTCCAGCGGGACAGCTCCTGGAACTGCAGAAAGAAAAAGTTCGGAACTGGATGTCACCTTCCATCTCATGTCCCCAACCCCGCTGACCCAGAACAGGAGTTGGCAACGTTTTCCTGTAAAGGGTCAAATAATAAATATTTGTGAGCCACACAGCCCTTCATAGCAAGTACTGTACTTTGTGCCTGTGACAACCTTAGACAACCTATAAATGAGGGGCCTGCCCGCATGTCAATAAAGCTTTATTTCTAAAAACAGGCAATGGCTAGAGTTGACCCACGGGCCATCTGCTGGAAGGTCGATGGCTTTTCACATACGAACTGAGCAAGTCTGGTCTTGAACTAAGCCTGAGCAGGGGAGGGAGGACCTCTGTAGGTCCCCCAGCCATGCCAGTGTGTGGGATTCCAGGAACTGGAATCTTGCCTTAGGATGGTATTTGCAGAATGCAATGGGAACTTCACTTTCCAAACCCTGCTGCATTTCCTCTCACTATAGGAAGTGCTTCCTCACTTGAATCTGACAGGAAATATGTGTCCCAAAGCATCAATCCAATTAGAAGAAGCTTGCCTCACTCCAAGAAGGCAGCTAGTTCATCTCGCTGCTGAGCCTCCATGTCTGGAACACAGTAGATGCTTAATAACCATTTGCTGGTTGGATGAATAGGCAAATAAATGACCTATGCCAGCAATTTGCCCTAATGAGCAAAATCTGTCCTGGGCTGCTTGCGTTACAGGTCAGCCTTCCTGCCAGCATCCTCCTGCTGGATGTCACCATCATTAGGACAGTGTGGAAGACACTGGACCATCAAATAAACAATTCCCCAAACTTCCAGTTATAACCCCCTAGAGAATCATGGAGTCAGGTAAATCATTACCGGGTCTACGTATAGTTTGGCCTTATAAGAAGCAGGTACTTTGACTAAGCGCATACTCTTTGATGAGAATTTTACATACATTATTTCATTTAAGCCCCAAAATGGCTCTGCCCAGTACGTATCATCTCTCTTGTGTTGATAAGGGAACAGAGGCAAAGAGAATTAAACAACTTGCTCAAGGTCACATGGCTCTTAAGTTGTAAAGAGGGAACTGAACACCTGTCTGTGAGCTTCAAAGCATATACTCTTAATCATCACATGATGCCTCTCCAACTACGGCCTTGGCCATATGTTGCAATCAGTTCCCTATTGTTAAATTAAAATATATTTAGTTTTCCTCATTATGGACACAATACACAGAGTGTGTTGACTATTAAGAATATAGAAAAGGATTTAAAAAAGAAAAGAACATCACTCATAATCCCCATAACTAAAGATAACTTTGTCTATGCATACATATTTTTTATTTTTAAAAATTAAATTCCTACTGCACATTTTGTGTTGTGATCTCCTTTGATAGCTAAACAAATCACAGGTTTTTAAAAAATCCTTAAATGTTCTTTGGGGCCTTGTATTTTAATGGTTGCTTAGAGAAGGACATGCCCCATTATGGTCACCAATCCTTTATTATTGTCATTAAATTTGGCTTAAATTTTTTTATGATTACAAATAACGCTATAATGAGCATTTTAATGAATAAGTATTTGCGTGAACCTCTACTGATGTCCCTAAGATAACTTCATGGAAAACAATTTATTGAGCCAAGCTATTTTATTTTTAAGGGTTTTGACATGCATTACCAGAGCACCTTCCAGAAAGTTTGCTGCCCTTCAGGGATCCCCAACAGAAGAAGATGCCTATTTCCAACCCTAGCCACCACTGACTATTTTAAAAAGAAAAATAATAAGTGTATTGTTTTTTAGAACACTGGAGAGTGCAGATTCGTTTTTCAGTTTAATTGGCCATTTGCATTGATTCCTTTATGAGCGTGCTCGCTAGACCCCGAGCTCATTTCCCTGTACGGGTCTTCATTTTTGTTCATCATTGTTTTATGAGCTGGTAATTATAATCTGTTTTTAAGAACATAAGCTTTATTTTACATAAGTTACAAATATTTTTGTCAGTTTTTCATTTGCTTTTTAAGTCTTTTAGGAATGTAGAAGCTTCTAAGGAGTCAGATCTCTTATTGCTTTTCCTTATCTATTCATCCTTTCCACAAACATTTATTTACTATTTAATATGACCAAGGGATGGCAGTGGTCACTAGGGAAGCATCAGCGGCAAAGAAGGATAGAATCAAACCCGTGATAAAGCTTGTATTCTGGAAAGGGCGACAGACACTAAATAAATAATTACACTCCTAAGTAAAATTTTAAAGTTGTTATCAGGACTTTGGGAGAATTATAACAAGCAGAGAAAAACTAGTCCCACAAGTCAGGATAATAAGTGGGAAATAACTTCAAGGCGATGGATAAGCAGAAGTTACTAGGGCAAAGGTGGGGAGGGTGGGTGTTGAGTACGGTGGGTACCTTTGGGAGGGAAGAGCAGAAGGAGAAAAACCATCCCAGGGCAAAGGCTGGTAGCTCGGACCAGGGCGGTGGTATGCAGATGAAGAGCAAACTGTGTAGGAGATTTGGGGGTGCTAACTAATGTGATTTGGGGGTGCTGGATAAGGGCGGAGACAGGGAGGAGGTGCCAAGGAAGACGGCTCTGCTGTATTTACACAGCCGGAGTGGGTCGGAGTGTTGCCGTGGAGAGCAAGCTCAGAGGAGGGTTCATTTTAGAACGGAAGCTCTTGCCGCACTTCATTTGAGGTGTGGGTAGGACACCCAGGCGGCGGTGTTGGGCACACAAGACTAGGGCCAATGCTTAGAAATGAGAACCGCGGGCAGGGAATAGATATTGCAGCAGGAGTGCAGAGGGGAATTTAAAAAAAACAACAGACAAACAGCAGGCCTAGGGCTAAACCAAGAAGAACTGCAATATGAACAACTAGGAGGGGAGCAAAGAAACTGAGGAACTGAGGCCGTGTTCAGAGAGGCAACGGGAAATCAGGAAGGCGAGCGGTCACACAGCAGACGCCGGAGGGTCCAGAAGGAACTGGTTAAGCGTGACGGATGTGGCTGAGTATTCAAGCAGGGTGCGGCCTCACATTTTCTCATTGAATTTAGTGTCCTCGCGGTTCCCCAGGACCCAAGCAAGAGTAATTTAGGAAGCATGTTGGTGTCGCAAGCCGCCCTGCAGTGGGTGGAGAAGGGGGTGGAAGATGGAAAGTAAATGATTTCGTTTGTGAATGGGAGGAGGATGCAAGAAGTGGCAGGGATGAGCTATAAGCCAAGTAGCACCCCCTTCCAAAGACGGGATAAGTCATGGCTTCATTAACGGCAACCTCCCAAAAGTCAAAATGCTAAAAAGAGGTAGAAGGGTGCGAAAGAGAGAGGAAATGACTATATTGGCGTGGTCCTGAAAAGGCAGGAGCAGGGGTAGGCAGAAAGAAAGCACCTCCCCTCTGGGAGATAAGAGAAGAGGGAGAGAATGTGCAGATGCTTTGAGAAGGGGGAGTTGAGGTGTCCTAATGGCGCCATTTCCTTGAAAAGAGAGGGTGACATCATCTACAAAAAGTAGAGTGGAGAAGGAGTTTCATCAGGAGTTTAGAGAAGCTTGAAGAGGAGGAAAATGAGCTGAATGGATAGAGGCAGACACTATTCACTAAGAAGAATCCATCTGATGGAGTTTGTGACTATGAATGCCAAGCCCTTGTCCCCACCCCCTGCCTTTCATTCCAGTTTAGAGCAAATTCTCATTCTCATCCCAGATGAGATCAAAAGTCGCCTGTATTTTCTTCTATTTATTTTATGATTTATTCCTACCATTTTCTTTTTAAACTTAAAACTATCATCTGTGTGGAATCTGTTGACCTTAAACAAACAGACAGCCAGATATTTCTCCAGCACAATGGACTTACTGGGAAACAACGAAGAATCCCAAGTCAGGGCAGGCAGTCTAGTGGTGAGCCATATGCAAGTCCCGTGAAACAAAGAAGAGGAAACTCTTTTAGAGAGAGGGGGAAGTTGGGGGAGCTATTATAAACCAAAAGTTCTTCCTCTTGGGATCCACTATCTTCACGGAGCAGGACAGCTCCCCCTACAGACCCTCCCAACTCCAATTTAAATGAGCTTTCCATTGAGCTTCATAGCCCCTTTGTTACTGATTGGAGGTTCTTTGCAGAGTCTTGTTACCAATCCTTTGATTGGCCACCTGTGTTATAAAAAAATCTTCTCTCATTTGTGTCTTCCTTTTCCCATTATGTTACCTTTGGATGAAGATCGATTCATCAAAGATTTTCTTTTCTTTTCTTTTCTTTTTTTTTTGTATGGGAGAAGGAAGAGAGAGGTAGGCTTTGTAACTAGATTGTGGTAATTATTTCAGTGTATATGTATGTTGAATCATCATGTTGTACGTCTTAAATATATACAATTTTATGAATCAATTATACCTAAAAAAAATCTGGAAAAAAAGACAGACTTAGTAGGGGATGCCATTGATGCCCTGCCCACAAGCTAATGAATGCTTACTAGGAAACCCTGGCTTTCTTCTGGAAGGCCGAAGAAGCAAACTGGGTCTCCACCCAAGGCAAGCAAGAAGTGCCAGAGAATTAATGTCCCCCAAACATCCTTCAAGCAATGACAGAAAGGAAGTCAACAGACGAATATCCCAGTGTTCTCACAACTCAGTTGGGTTAACTCTGAGACATGTTCTATGAATCCTTCTTAAACTATCTCAGTACTGAAACCCCAGCATGTCTTATTATTATTTCTATTGTTCTGAACCCACTAGGGACTGATACTGCCATAAAATACACACACTCACACAAAGAAGAGGAAAGTAAAATTAAAGAGTAAGCATGCAATTTAAAAACATAGAAGACACAAGCTTCTCCTTTTATAAAACTTAACCTCTATTTCTGCAATTATCTTGCCACAGACCAGAAAGAGTTCATGCGTCGGTGCTGGTCCCTGGATCACACTCGGTCACTGTCCTAACCCCAGTTATTCACACATGGTGATTTTCCTGATGACACACACCTTGTATTGGCTTACTTCTCTTCTCCAATTCAGTTCCCCTTCTCCCCGCCCAGCATGCCCTACGCCAACTCTTAAATAAACTACTTGCATTGGAATCCAAGTCTCAGGGCCAGATAAACCCTCAGTTTAAAATAATAAACCTGAACAAAAGTCTTACGTAAAAATATTTTCTCTATGCTGAAATCACGAGGATACTTTCTTAAAGTTGCTTCATATTTAAAGTTATGCGTTTTATAAAATGTCTTCAGCCCATCGGCAATGGTGTTTTCATGTACAGTGTGAGGTAGGGATCTGACTGCAATTCTTCCTCTCTATCCTAGGGCCACATAATGAAAAACATTTTTATTTACCCAAGGCTGGCCATGCTGCCTTTGCCTTCCATCACAGGGCCACCTACGTATGGGTGTATTTCTAGGTTCTCTCTATTTTTGTTCTCTCAATTGTTCCATTAGACTGTCCTTGTGTTGTAAGCCAATATCTGGTGGAGCAAGACCTATAACCACACTTCTTGTTTAGGACTTAGCTATTCTTGCCTTCTCTTCTTGCATATGCATTTTAGAACGAGCTTGTAAACTTCCAGAAAGTGTCTGATTTTTGTATTAAAATTTTATAAATTACACATCAGTTGGGAAATAATTTATTTCTTTTTATCTTATGTCTTGGCAAGGTTGGGTTTTCCCATTCATAGACATGGTATACCTCTTATTCAGGCCTTTCATGTCTTTTGGTGTTTTATGCATTTATACGTACTATACATATTAAAGGCTTTTGTTGGATTTTTTTCTAAGTACCATATATTTTTATTGCTATTGTAAATAATATCTTTAAAAATACCACATACTTGTTAGCTAAATGGAAATGCAGTTGACTTTTTTAATGGTGACTTCTTTGTCAAGCATGTTATAGTCTCTTGTTAATTCTAATACTTTGTGTACAAATTTCTTTGGGCTACCTATGTACATAATCAAAGCATCTGCAGTTAATGGCAGTTTTGTTCTTTTCCAATCTTTTAAATCTCTGTTTAATGTTCTTGTCTCCAACCAGAGCCACCAATACAGTATTTATATGATACAATAATAACATACACCTGTTCTTCCAATGTTAAAGAAAGCGATTTTATTATTTCATCCTCAAGTATGGTGTTTGTAGGTTTCTTACAGTTACCCTTTATCCCAGTAAAAAGTCCCTCATATTCCCAGTGTATAAGAATACTTTCTTGCTAAATCATGCTGAGTTTTTAACTAATACATTTTCTGTATCTATTATAGTAATTCTATATTTTTGTCCCTCTCTTAGTTTATGTAGTGAATTACATTAATGGACTTATTAATGTTGAACCAATATTTCTTCTGGAAATAAACCATTTTTTTTCCTAGTTGCATACAGTGCTGGGCTGTTTGTTAATATGTTGTTTGGGGCATTTGCACCTAATTACTCTTTTTCTTGTAACAAACTTGTCGGATTTAGATGTGAAGGTGATACTGCCATCCTGAACTGAGGAGAGGAGAGCTCTTTCTTCTCCTCCTTTCAGAGGAGAGCTCTCTGAATGCGCAGATGTCAGCGGGGGTTCCCAGTGCTCTGAGTGTCGGTCCGACTGCACTTGTGTGACCACCCGGGACTGGTTTCTTTGCTGCACCAGTTTAAACTCCTGATTCTAGTCCTCTATTTGCTGCAGAACTATATACATTTTTCCTGCAGTCAAGGTTTTAAATTTATGTTTCACTAGGTATTTTTCCATACTCCATAAATGTCAAGTTTATTGGTATTAAAGGATATTTAGTATTCTCATTTTATCCTTTTTATTGTGAAGTAACCACTCCACAGGTGTATAAAACAAATATGCACCTCATTAATTTATTAATAGTCAACTTCATACTCTCAAAAGGTAACCACTTTCTTAACTTCACAGTAATCATTACCTTGCTCTTCATTATAATTTTTATTCCTTAAACATATATCCCTAGGCACTGCAGGGTTTATTATTAAATAAACATAATAAATATAATAAATAGTGCTAAACTCTTTTGCAAAGATCAGTCTCGGAGAATGAACCTCTTCACATTAACTTCCATTTCATGAACATGTTCTCCCCCAGCATTTATTTATCTCTTTGGTTAAGCATGTGGAGTAGTGCTTTGCTCTGTTTTTAAATCTTGTTTCTTGCTGTGATTGTTAGAAGACATTT
>PVJI01012769.1:0-50312 GCA_004026765.1 Micronycteris hirsuta | reverse complement strand
GAGAGCGTTTGTGGCACAGGAAGAAAAAATGTGCTCAAACTGGCCTCAGACTCAGGAGATGTGGGATTGAGTAAGGGGTCCACCAGTCCCCCGCTGGGTGATCTGGGATGGGACATGTAACCTCACAGAGCCCCATCTTTGCTGCCCACTTCCTCATCTGTACAATGTGGGAACTACCAGCCCGCTCTGGGCTGCGCCGGGGAAGAGGACAGCAACAGGTAACCTACACAAGCACCCTTCCCACGAAGTCTGCTCCGGGAGGGGCACACAGCCGACAGGGGCAAGTTTACTGGGGCCCGGGCCCAAGGGGAAGGGGGCAGCTGGGGGAAGGAGAGAAGGAGGGGAGGCTCCCAGAGCTCTGGATTTCCTGGCCCAGTTAATGTATTTTTAACTGGGGAGCCCGGAATAGACTTGGCAACTTCTTAGCTGGCCAAGAATCACCAGTTACTGGCACCAGCGTTTCATAAAGATGGGCTATTTTAACACCAACCATAGATGAGGGCCCTCGTAGACTAAGGAACTGCTCTTTCCAAGACGAGTCAGTTGCACTCACACACTGGCATGCTCTACATTGCCCTTACTTCTGTCATGCGGCCATGGACAGGTACAGACTTCGTCCTGGGCCGGCACTAGCCCACAGGCTGGTATTGGGTCCTTCCCTTAAGGTGCCCATTGCCAGCTTCCCCTCCACTGGAGGTTCATGGCACTATGTGGGACACCAGGCCCTGTACCCTGCTGGGGCTCTTGCAACCTCTCTTGGTCAAGAGGCTGCTGGGAGGAGGTAGAGTGGCCAGGGCACAGAGAGGGTGGTTGTGCTGCTTCTCAGACGCAGGGAGCCTGGGCCTGCGCCCATTCGGTCTACGCCTGCATGACCGAGAAAACTCCCATAAGCACCTCTGTGCTGATCTGAAAGAAGGCAGTGGGCTCAGGTGAAGTTTCCAACAGGGGACACAGCAAGTACTCTGTCTGCTCTGTTCTCTCCCATCCTGTCCCGTCCCATCCAATCTCATCCCATCCCATCCCATCCTATCCATCCCATCCCATCCCTTCCCATCCCATCCCATCCCATCCCATCCCATCCCATCCCATCCCATCCCGTCCCGTCCCATCCCTTCCCATCCTGTCCCATCCCGTCCCATCTGGCTTGCCCATAGGAGAGGGGAATTGCTTATTTAAAAAATTAGATCAAAGAGAGAAATGGACAAAATGAGAGGAAATAGGAAGGAAGAGAGAGGGGGAGAAAAGAGAAAAGGAAACAGCTACTCGATCTGTATGTCTGAGATGCACAGAGATGAATGCAGAGTGTATGGAACAGAACATTTCCACTCTGAGCCTTTGCAGCCCAGCCCCAAGTCCCAGGAGCCAGTTTCCCAGCAGAGGTGGGAGGGGTCTGAGGGCAGTGCTCTTGGCCCCAGCAGCAGGGCAGGGCTCACCTCCTCGCTGTACTTGCCCACGTAGGAGAAGATCTCCGAGAGCGCGCTCATGGTGTTGAACTCATTCATGTGCATCCGGGACTGCTCGGCCAGGTATGCATTCATGTCCTGGTCGCTGATGGCCGGCATCTTCCCGATGTCTGAATAATACCTGCCGGGGCGGGGGTGGGGAAGACAGCGGTTGCAGCGGTGCACAAGGAGGAGAGGAGAGAGGGATTCCATGGGCACCGTGTCTGCGGCCAGCGGATGCCTGTGTGTGACACTTGGGGACCACAGTGGGCGCACTCCCATCTGGGCTGCTGGGTCTGCCCTCTGTCGCTCTGGGTGCAGGAGGCACAGAGGGAAGGGATGTGGGCAGTGGACCAGGCAGCATCAGAGGGTGGACAGGGGTCTCTCGTGTTCCTCTAACACCCCTTCCCTGGGACGTGAGAGGTCCCCTCCACAGGCCCCAGAGGCTCTTCCAAGCGGTGGCTCTGTCTTGATGTCTTCCCTTCCCCGGGGTTAACTGGGAGGAGCTGGGGGCTGCTTGGGGAGAGAGGCAGGCAGAAGGCAATCAGTCACTGTCACTTGCAGCTGTGCAGTGCTGTCAACTGGTTAATTAGATGCCAGCATTTACATTTTTAATTTCTGCAATTTGACATTTTATGCAGCAAACCCCGACTCTCCTGCCAGAGGGGAGCCATGCGGTTTCCTAATGAGGAACCAAAGGGCCCAAGGGCTCCGAAGACAGCCACACCTATCCTCTCCCGGTGTTTCTGGATGGGAGCCACAGAACAGGGACCACGTGCCCGCAAAGGCAGGGGGCGTGTGACAGTGGGGAAGCGCACCCAGGCGGCCCTGCAGGACCTTCAATGCTGGGGAAGGCAAGCCTGAAACCTAGCACAGAGTAGGGTGCGGGGACTGTCCCCAGGTGGGGACTAGATGGAGGCATCTAGGGCACAAAGTTTTACACTCACCTGTGTAAGTGCAGGTGACAATGACAGGCCCTGGGAATTCCCCGAATGCAAAGCTTGATCGGGTAAGTGCAGGGGCATTTTCAGAGGCTCCGGTCCAGTCTCACCCCAGACCCCAGACCCATGTCCCTCCTGCACCCCTCAGTGCTCCAACCACGAGTCCGTCACTGTTGGTCCCCCTACCGGTGCCCAGGAGCTTGGTGACAGCCTGGCACTGGTGGCACTTGGGTGCTACTCCAGCCATCCTGCTGAAGGGGCTGCAATGGAACGACGGTTCAGTCGGCCGCCAGAGCGTTCCCAGGCCGCCGCGGGCAGGGTGGCCGCCTTGCTTGGAGCCAGTGCCCCGCTGTGACTGCAGACCTGTCATTTCGTTTGGACAATGAGGAAGGCAGCGGGAGGGAGATGAAATCCGTCCCCTCGGGCAAGGAGGGGCTGGTCAGAGAGACACTCCTCTCCCTCAGGAACCCGCCACACAGACACGCTCGCCGACCGCGGTGTCGAGCTGATTGCATTTTGGCAGGAGGTCTCGGCCCCTGACACGCTGTCAAGATAGGCACAAGGACAAGAGCCTGATGAAATGGCTTTTCTCAGAGGAGCCTGGGGGGGCCCGGGAGGGGCCGTCCTGCCCAGTCTCATCTGGACTTCTGTCCCTGCACAGCCTTCTTTCAGTGCGGGGACCTCTGTCCCCAGTCTCGCCTCATCTTCACAAGTCCCAGGGCTTCCGTTCCTTGTCCCGTTTCATTCCGGTTCCTCGGCTCCATCCCAGAAGCACCTGCTCTTCCAGGCCTGCCGCCCACCCCCCCACATCCTCGGGTTCCTCAGGAAACTGAGAGAGACTCCAGGTAGCAAGTCCCAGCCAGTTTCATTGTCACTACTCATTGCCACTATTTCTGGCCTACAATAAATGCCAATGTTCCATTTTATAGCGGAGGCCCGGGGACTTCTGCGGTTGCTCTGAACCTGGCCACTCCCAAGGAGATTTGTGCCCTTGCCCCTCACGGTTCCATGCCCACTGAGTAGAATATGTTGGTCAGGTTAGGGGTTATGCTCTCAGGTTGTATTGGTGGAAAACATGAGCGAAGGTCTCCCACTTCTGTCCCACGGCCCGGCAGCCAGACGTGGCTCTGCTAACATGGCTGGGTCCAGAGATCCCCCCAGGCAGCTGCACTCTGTCTTCAGAGCGACTGCCCAGGATGAAAACCCAGGTCCCCCCTGGTAGGACATGACTGTCACCAGAAACGAAGACTCCTGCCCTGTCTATTCCCTGCCTGTGAACCTTTCCCAGGTAAATGGATAGTTCTGTCAGGCTTTTGGCAAACACCGGGGCTCCCTCCCACGGCTGCCTTTCTGGTCCCTGGGGTACGTCAGAGCCCAGGTCATGGACCACGTCTCCACAGAGACAGCGGATGCCCACACTCTGTCCCTTTGCCATGGCTCACTAAAAGCCCAGTCCATTTCTCCAAAGAGAATATTTAGAAAACGTGTCTGTGTGAGAAAGAGAGGGGTGGGGGCGGGGCAGGGCTCAGTGGAGTGGGGAGAGGATAGGGGTTCGGATCTTCGTGCGTGACTACCCTTCCCGGCCCCGCTTTGCAGTCTCCCTAACCGTGAGGTCGGGTCCACGCCGAGCAGCCCCCATGCCTCCTCTGTTGTTTGTGTGTGGAGGCATGGGATTGGCCCAGGGCTTGTCTGTAGCCACAGACTAACCCACGAGTGGATCGACCGCATGTCTTCATTTCAGCAAGTTCTGAGTTGCTGACTGAGCATAATGCCCTGGATGAGTGTGGGACTTGAGGACCTTCTGTCCCATTCTCATCCTCACCCTGCCTGCAGGGTTTTGCCACCCCTGCCTTGACGTCTCCCTGCTTCCCTCCACTCCTTGAACCTGATAATGACCCTGCTCCAGCATTTCTCCACTGAGTGCTGGTTGCTTCCTCCTCAGCCCTTGCTGTGCTGGGCTCCGCCACCGAGAAGCCTTATTGATTGCAAAGAATGCAATTATGCCCTACTAATGAACTTCAAACAACTGTTATTATCAGCTGGCTGTGCAGTGAGGAAAGGAAAGGTCAGCCAGAGCCCCTGTACTTGAACTTGCTCCTATAGCATTTCTGCCTGCAGGTGAATCCTTCTTCAGAAGAGACAAATTTCCTGAAAGTCCCCAGGATGCCCCTTGAGCTGGCCAGGGCATGGCAGGCTGGCCAAAGCCGAGTCTAGTGAGGAGGTCCGGGCCCTGTCATTGGCCTTACCCGACTGTCTTTGCTGCATTTGCTCAGACAGGGTGGATGCCTGCACCCTGTGGTCCGACATCAGCCCTGGGGGAGCTGCTCTAAAGGGAAGAGCTGGATTCTCCACTGTTGACCAGTCTGCAGAGTTTCACTCCTGTGGGCTGCTATGGGGTGGGCCCTGTGTGTGACGGTGGGTGTCTCATGCCTACTTTTAGGATCAAGAAGGTGGTCTCCGAGCCCTGAACTCTTAGAGAGGAACAAAGTGTTCTCATCCCTTCAAACACCTCAAGACAAAGAGCAGACGTGAAAAACATTGGAGCCTGAGGCTCTGAGGTCCCCAGACACTTGCCTTTCAGGGCCCTGCCCAAATGTCTATCCCTTCGTCAGTCATTCCCAGACCTCAGTCCCTAAGCGCTCCACCGCAATGGCTCGTGGGGTCGCCCAGTGCCTGTCTGTGTGTCCTGCACCATGAGCCACAGGGAAGGAACAAGCCTAATCCATCCCGAGCCCCCAGTGCGCCCATGACGGATACCATACGTGTTTGGCCCAGGGATTAATGAACAAGTTAATGAAACGTCTATACTTCACCTCCAGTATTGCTCCCAGGGTGAACTGTCACAGCTTTATATTTGGAATAGATGGTTTCCTTAGGAGGCATATTTAAATATTTAAAATTCTTAACCTTCCTCATGTGGCGACACCTGTGATTGATGGCATTCATATGTGCGACACGCCCCTCGCCCGACCCCCGGTGGGCCAACTGTGACTCCGCTGCACTCATCCTCCATGGAAAGCCCGTGGCTGCAATCGAGTGAGGCTAATGTGGCCATGGGGACGACCTTGAGGCTCTTCCGATTTAAAATGAGAGGAAATTACTACCGAACGTGAATGTTTTACTGCTATTGGTAATGAAATAGAAATTACAACCGATGGTGGCCCACCAGTTCGTGGGACGCCACGGCTCAGTGCTGCTGTGAGAGCAGCGTCACCGCGGCCTGCTGCTGGGGGACCCAGGGTTCTTCTCCTCTCTCTAGATGTGGCCACCGGCAACAGCGCGATCCTTGAATGGAGGCAGCGGAGACTGGGAGTCTGCAGAGGGGCCACCAACCATTCGACTACAAGGCATTTGGAAGCAGAAAAGGGATGGAAGAAGGGGACAGAGGCTGGGTAGATGAACTTCTAAGAGATGCAAATCAGTTTCTAGGCTGCCCAGCCAACAGAGTTATGAGGCCTCTTAAATCCATATGCTTTCCACCCCTGTGATAGAGAGGGCTGGTTGGGGTAAACCCTGTCTCTCAGTTGTGATGGGACAGAAGGCCTCTCCAAAAGTGTGTAGGGTGCAGTGAGTTACTAAGCTTGAGTCCTGTGCAGGCTGGTTGCGTGCTCAGGGCAGCTGGGCAGTGAATTCGGAGGGTGTGAGCCCTGGCCACAAAGGGTGGGGGTGCTACCACTGTGCTTCTGAACTGGGGGGGAGGCGGGGCCATGGGAGACCAGACTTGCTGTGGGTCCTGAGAGAGTTCCACACTCTGGACTCCCCTTCCCCATTCAGCGGCCCAGACAAGCTCCGGGGCCAGTCTCCCGGGGAATGAGAGGGGGACGGACCCTTCATCACCAAGTGAGAAGCACTCTGGGCTTGCTCCCCAGACCCATCACCATGGTTTCCCCACCCCTCCATCTTTGTACTCTCATCCCAGAATGAGAAGGGGTTTGGGACCTTGAGCAAGAGGAAAATGACTTTCCTGAGAGTGCCATTGGTTGCTAAGGAACTGGCAGGGTAAGAAGTGGAAACCATCAAACCACACCTAAAAATAACCCAATGGACCAGGGCTACTCGTGACCTGTAGCAGCTGTGTGGCACAAATCTCATTTAGCACCAAGTAAAAGGGAGCCCATTAGCCTGGTGCATGC
The DNA here is from genome assembly GCA_004026765.1 of Micronycteris hirsuta. Classification (NCBI taxonomy): domain Eukaryota; kingdom Metazoa; phylum Chordata; class Mammalia; order Chiroptera; family Phyllostomidae; genus Micronycteris; species Micronycteris hirsuta. Next base: position 43,796 of record PVJI01012769.1, on the reverse strand, counting down.
ATTATCCTGATCTCCAGCTAAGTGGCTGTGTTCCGGGCAGTGTCCTCTCTGCAGGTGTTTCGTAAATGCTCCAGCCCTTCACACCCCGGCTCCCTGCCTCCCTGCCTCCCTGCCTGAGGTCCTACCACGGAGACCTGGCATTGGTATCTGGGTAACCAAGAACCCCAGTGCTGCCTCTTTTTCCCTCTCTTTGCCAAAGAGCCGGCTGACCACACGGGAGGGCCTCCTCCTGGCACTTCCACTGGCAGAAGAATAAGCCACTGTCCACACAGAGGAAGGTAAGAGCCTTTCTCCGCGACTCAGATATGACAACAAAAGAGTTCGCTCTCTCTCCGACAGCCCAGGCTGCGTACCCGCCACATGCCAGAGCAGGAACGGGCAGGGAGGATATCAAAGAACAGAGGGGAGAGGGAGGAAAGAGAAGTCAACCCCTTTAGGAGAACTGTGTGACTGAGGTGACAGGGACCCCAGCCCCTCCTAGTCATTTCCTCTGCAGGGGGAAGGCAGTGTACTAGTATAAAGACGTCTCTCTGCCAGGAGCGAAACGACACAGTTCATTTTCTCTTTCTTTGGTCGCCAAGTCAGGCACAATTTCTGGTCTCTTTTACTCTTCAGAAAGGCACTGAACCCGAGCTGCCACCCAGGTTTTCTATCTTTAAGCTACTTGGAAAAAAGAGAAAGGGACTCTGAAATCAGGACCGTCACGTAGAGAACAGCGGGCTGTTCGCTGTGCGAAAGTGCCCAACACACCATGCACCCTGGAGTGTGGCAGGAAGGGCACCTTCCTTAATGCACACAGAGACACCCTACAGGTTGGCAGAGGCGCATTGTCTGGAAGTATCGTAAGTCGTAGGAAGGAGGTTTGGGAGTCAGCTGGGTAGGGGATCACTTCGATCTTGGCCACTGAAGTCATCTTGGCCATTCTGTGTGTGTACTTCTTCACCTTCATGGGCACAAAGTGAGGTTCTAAGTCCTGACCTCTCATATGCCAGGGCTACCACGATGCATAAATTAACAAAGCATCATCTGTTTGCTCAGCTTGGGTGCTTGGCACACGGAGCTGATATGGTACAGACAAACCGACGAGGTTCTTTCCCAGGAGTTAGCTTTGTGCCAAGATGACCCAGCTCCACAGCCTACAGGTGGCCTCTTGTGTCAGGTGCACTGCATGGGACTGTGATGAGATCAGGGACTGCAAGGCCAAGGGCATCAAGAGCTCACGGTGTGAGAGTCAAGGGACTGGGACAGTGAGAAACTGTTCGGAATGACAATGACATCCCCGCAGAACCCTGGGAGAACTGCCAGATGGACAGGGGCAGATGGGGAGAGGCCTCCAGCCTTTTTCAGTGACAAGATGTTATTCAGTCCCTTGAAGTCTTTTTTATTATTTATTTTTGGTAGGGATCAGAGCCGAGGACTATATTTCCTTCCCGGGCCTAGACAGTATTTCGGCCACTAAGATCTGGGCCTTGCAGGCAGGGAAGCAGAGCCTGGTGGCCACGTCTAGCCAAGTTTCCCAGTTCTTGTTCAGCCGACCATACCGGAAACCTGGGGTGTGGGTGCTGCAGTGGCCAGATGAGGCTTTGTGAATAACGCATCTGTAAGCCCCGCCCACCGTGGAGGAGGAGTCCTGGCGCAGCACTCACCTCTCCACCCAGTTCTTGTAGCTGGGGATGTCCTTGGCATAGAGCAGCTTGTTGGAGGGCGAGTCCTTGCCCAGCCGGTGCTCCGACGTGGAGCAGGAGTCCATGAAGGTCTGGGCCACCACGGACAGGCAGGCGTCCGTGATGCTGTTCTTGTGGATGTCAAACACAAACTGGGGGTTCTTGATCATGTTGACCCAAAACCGCAGTGGCAGACTGTGTGGAGGGAAGAGGCAGACTCTAGTCAAGAGAGATGGGGACGGGGCTGTAAGCTGGGCTGTAAGCTGGGCTGGAGAGTTCTCTGGAGAAAGAGAAGCGGCTGGGCACCAACAGTTCTTAAGGGCCGTCTCTGCGCTGCCAATTGACCTTCAGGAAACTGAGGGTCACCAAGGCCAAATAGCCTGTCCAGAGATCAATGCGCACAGGCACTGGACGGGGCGTGGTGCCCAGTTGGGACTGCGCGGCTCAGTCTCCCCTAGAGCACAGGCTCTCGGGTCAGAAGAGCTGTGATGGGTGGTGTGAAGTGGAATTTCTGACTCTCTGATCCACTGTCCACCTCCTATGCCAGATACAAGGCATCTGCACTTGGCAAACCTTAAAGAATAGCCTGGAATCTAGGCTCTGGGTCATATTCTCTGCCACCCACTGTAGGACTCGGAAGACGTCACACCCCTCTTTCCTGCCTGGGCACATCAGCTTATTCCCACAGAGTGAAGGCACTAGAGTGGAGCGGTTTAAGAGCTGACTTGGCATGGCCAAGCCAGCTCACTTAGAAAACCCAGCTTCATGGCCCCACATCTGCTCCACCATGGACCCTCCTTCTCCTCCCTCTTTCCTATAGTAGGCACCTACTGTCTACAGGGAACTGTGCCAGCAACGGGGGATACAGTGTGAATAAGACAGATCTGGTGGATTCTGGGGGAGTCAGACAGGCAGTCAAGTGTGTGCAGTGAGAACTGTCCATGCTAGAACCGAAGGACGTGCGGGTCCATCGTAGGACATGGGGAGGTGTCATCGAGTCCACCCAGAGGGGAGTGTCCAGAGAGTCCTCACAGAGGGAATGGCACTTGACAGTTTTTTAAAGGTGCACAGCTGCTCCTTAGCCGGATGAGGCTTGGAAGAAGGTGTGGGGGGAGGAAAGTGCTGATGGTAGCGGGCTCAGCTAAACAAAGACAGAGCAGCGACACCATGCACGGTGGTCTGGTAACCATAGTCCTCTCTGTTGCTAGAAGGGGTCCCCGGGCATTGGGAGAAACCTGCCCGCCTGCCCTCTGGGCTGTCCTCTCCTGGCTCTCTGATTCTGTGGCTTTCCACCCAGCCACCGAGATGCAGGTGAGGAAGCCACGTGGCACCAAGCAAGGGATCTTTATTTCCTTGCCTCTGCCCCCACCTCCTCTCCTCCTGCCACATCCCTGACATTTTATTGTTGTTTCGGTTGCTGTTCTCTCTGTTGGTGGTATTATGATGTTCCTATGGGTTTGGCTTGCCTCTCAGAACTTAAACTCTTTGAATTACATCATTTCAATACAGCGGGCATGGTATTGCGACAGGTGTGGTATCTCCCAGCAGTCCGTATGTGCGCGCAGCAAATGCTGTAAATAAGCCAGACCTCACCCCTGAAATGGCCAATCCGTCAACGAGTATTTAAATTCCTACAGAGTGGGCATCGCAGAACGTGGGCAGGCAGCACTGAGTTCTGACACTGTTAAGTGGCACCTGTTTCACCCTTGGAAATTCAGACAGGAAATAAAAGGGAAGTCGTGACACCAGGGAGAAAGTCGGGGTCACAGCAGCTGCCCAGGAGAGACCGTGGCAGCTGGGCTCAGAGCCCTGGATGAAAGAATCCCAGCTGCCCAGCCAGAAGAGCCTGCAGTCCACGTCTTCCTGATTCCAGAAGTCCCACCCAGAGGAGGGACCCTGAGAGCCCATATTTGCTGCATGGTGGTCTGCCCCCAACAGGCCCTCTCCTGAAGCCAGTTGTGCTGGCAGGCAAATGAAATTGGGGAGCAAGGGCACCACACGGAGTCTCCTGCCTAATGAAATATTAGCATATTATTAACATTAGCGGTAGCACTAATCTCTGGTTGATTGCAGCCACTCAGGCTAAATGAGCAGGAGGTTTATTTAAAAGAGAGAAGGCAGGAGAATGTGGAGGAAGGTGGTGGGAAGGTGGAATGTGGAGGAAGGGTGGGTTACAGCTTTGGCCAGGAATAAAGAGAGAATCTCTTTCCAATCAGAGTCAATATGCAGATCTCATCATTCCCGGACTCAGAAAGCTGCTTCTTGCCAGGGCAGAAACAATGAGGGCTGGGGCGTGGGGTGTCCTTAGGTGAAAGACTCCAAGCCTGGGACTGCTATCTACTGCCCAGCTTTCCTTCACGGGGACTGAAGTTCTCTAGGAACCAAGGACCCAGGTACTCAGAAGAACTGGCTCAGAGGGAGGCTGTGCCCCGACCCCAAGGACATTGTGACATCCTGAGGTGGCCCTACCCCAGCAGGAGGCATGAGCTGAAACACACAGTTGAGACACTATTTCAGGTGATCTACCTATAACATGCTACAACGGCATGTAGGGATGTTTCGAAAACACCAGCTCTCCCCAGCCGGACCAAGAGATATCTGCAGATTGCTGACATCCACAGAGGTTGGTAAGTAGGAAAACTCACTGGTAGAGAGGAGCAAATTCTGCAGGTGGGGACATGTCCCTGGGAACAACCCTGCCTAAGATTGCTAAGCACGACCTTAGCTGGCAGCAGGCAGGTGGGTTGGTGGTCAGGCTCTGGGCCGCTTGTCAGTGTCCCTGGCTGGGCCCTAGGGCTACGCCAGTCCATGAACTTGGCTGACCTCCCTGACTTGCCCGCCCCCACCCCCCGTTCTTCCTTCACTCACCAGTTGCTTTTCCAGGTGTGGCGAACATGCGGGTCGTGGATGCCATGCTTATCGGCCTGCTCGTCCAGAAAGTCAAACATGTACTTGATGGCCAAGGGCAGGGCAGAGCCCCGGTGCGCCGTGCTGAAGATGGTCTCGAAGAGATCGTCCACGAACTTCTGCAGGGTGCCCTGCGGAGGCGGCCCAAGTTCACACACAGCTCCCACAGGGAGCTCTCGGGATGATGGTTTTACAGCCTGCCGCGCAGACGGGATGGGAGGGCGGCGAGGAGCCGGGCCAGCTGGGGTGAAATTGGGTAGTGCGTGTCTTCCATCCCCCCTACCCCCTTCATCTGTCTGCAACAGCTTTAAATTTTCTCTGCACGTGGGAAATAGACACGCCACTGATGACTGGACCCCAGCAAGCCTTCCTCTGCCAGCAACACGGATGGGTTTAACACCCTTTGGCGGTGTTATTTTAGCACTTTTCAAAAATGCTAATGAACAACTCGCTCGGTCAGAACAGACAAACGCAATCTGCTGGCTTTGTCTGGGCACCACTCACTCCAGCTAATGAACAGTTACCCGTTTGGCTGTGCAGAGAGCGGAGCCCGGGCCAGCCTCAGGAGCGAAGGACTAGCGGGCAGGCACAGAATGTCCCCAGAACCGGGAGGAGAAACGGCGCCTGGAAAGCCCCTGCTGGGGCCCCGTCCCCATCACTGGAGAGAGTATATGCGACACCCAGAGAGAGAAGGGGTCGTTCTTTCCGAAGGATGGCAGAAGAATGCGAACAAATGCGGCTAGTGTCTCTGCATTTGAGAATGGGCACAGAGAAGGGAACAAAGCTTCGGACCGTGTGGCTGGGGTTTGTCTGGAGTGCGGGGTTGAGAAGGATTCTGAGGTGTTGTGCTGGGAAGGAGCACTGGGCTGCGGAGCAGGGCCCACCACGCATGGACAGTGGAGGGGCACCAGCACACACGCTGGGTCTTGGCAGCTGGGGCATCTCGGGGGGGTAGGGAGGTCCCTGCCCACACCCACGAGGGCCCCGCCCCTGTCTGAGGTCAATACCTTAGTGGCCAGTAGGCGCGTCAGATAGATTTCAGACACCATCTTGCTGCCCCGGTCACCCTCCTTCTGGTCCCCGTGCTCATGGTTCTTCACCAGATGCCACATCTTGACTCCGCTCTCCAGGTCAGGGGTGATCATGGGCGTGCGTGAGCGGAGGCTGTCGGGACTGCCCGTGTACCGGATCATGTTTTCTGCCAATGCAATGGGCCACGCGTGTGAGGCCGCTCAGCCTTCCCCACTCACAACACACCCCGCTCCAACCGAGGCCAGCTTCTGTTGGGTCCTTCCTGGAGTTTTCTGCCACCGTCACCTTGGCTTGGGTCCCTCCATTCCAGGGAACTGACATGACTTTCCTGCCACCTCTGGGAAACTCTGGCTACTTCACCTGTGCCACTTCCTCTCCTCCTACCCTTGCTTCTCGCCAGCCCTTAATTATTCAATTTGTAAAAATATAAGCTTGTCCTCTTTTACGCTTGTCCTTGGAAGAATTCTCAAGTCATGTCTCGGGATGTGTTCTGTGTAGCCAATTAAGTGCAAATGTAAGAGCAGGTAACCTGTCTCCCTTAATGACTGTGGACCAGCCGAGTAATTGTCTTGTCAACTGCTCACCTTCACCCTCCACTCTGGCCTGGGCCCATGCTTCCCCCGTATTTGCTGAAATATGGAGTCTGGTGAAATGAGTGGTGGGCAGAAAAAAAGATGAAGGTCCTACTGTGTGTGGGCACTGCTCTATGTTTTCTTCTATTGATTTTCCAGAATGAGCCTGTGATTTTGGTAGTTTTTTTCAAGTCCTGGTTTGCCGGTGAGAAAAGCGGGTCTCACAGTGGCCAGGCAGCTGGCCCCGTGGCACACAGATGGAGGCAGAATAGGGCGGCACCTGGGCTCCCAGCCCACATCCAGTGCCCTCCCCACGCCCCACAGAGCCAGGGGCCTGGGGCCTGTACCTTCCCTGAAATGCTTCATAACAGTGTGGCCTTTCCACGTTGGGTGGCCTCTGTGCATCTGAGTTATAATTTGCTAATCTGCATAATAGGGGGAAATAATTATTTAATGCACGGGGTTGTTAGGAACTTGACTCACGATAATGAGTATCAGTAAGTGAAAGCATCTTCTTGTCTGTAAGACGCTCATGGAAGTTAGAGTTTCTGTTTCTTCTGGGGTGGGGGTGTAGGTTCTGCTCCTTCATCAGAACTCCCACCCAGAGCCAGGGGCCTCCTCCCCAGTCCGACTCTCCTTTCCAGGGGTCAGCCTGCCCGGCTTACCCCCCAACTCCCTGCCCCCTGGGGTCTACCACCCTCCGGTGGCACTGCCGTCCCGACAGCAGCCGCTGGGGGCACCCTCTCCTCCCCAGACAGCTCCATGAACTCACCGTATTTACTTGCTGAGGTCCTGGAGACGGTGGAGTTGTTCACTGCGTTATAGGCCGTCACCTGCTTGGAAACTAAAGCCACCACAGAGCCATCTGGCACCTACAGAGGAAAAGCTCATCAGGGGCTGGGCACAGAAGCTCTGCTACCCCAGCAAGTGCAGCCAAACCAGGATTAACTCGGTCCTCAGGGGTTGTCAGTGCCTCGGCAGAGAACTAGGGGACTTGGGAGGCTGTTGGCTCTCCCGTAAGTGAAACAAGACAGACCTGGACACTGCATAGTTGTCTGTGTCATGACTCACTCTTGGAGAGACCCTGGCAAGGGCTTCTCCCTGGCATCCTCTCTCCAGATGCTTCTCCTCAAGAACACCCAGCCTTAAACTCCAGGGACCTTCCCAGAAAGGGCCCAGCCACCTACAGCACTCAGGCTTGCTGATGGATCCCACACGGGGAACCGGGAGCCTGTTTCTCTTGGGGATTCTGCCCGTGCCCTGCAGGCAGCATGCCGGTCAGCATCCCAGCTAAAAGGAGGCCAGGGTTTCCGGGCTAGAGGGCACCAGTTTTCTCTGGGTCACTAAGGGAACAGGAGATGCTGGTGAAGAAGTGGCGTTTAGGGCCTGGTGTCTAGTCTGGCCGGGGGAGCCCTGTTATTATTCCGGGATTGAGACTGCCGGGGCACTGGCGGCCCTGCCAGCCCACCCCTCCTTTCCAGTCACCTCACCTGGTAATGGGCCAGGGTGTTCAGCCGCTTCCAGTCGTTCTCGATCTTGGTGGTGATGTCTTCATCCTGTAGGATCATCCTCGCCCCGCTTCCCTGTCGCCACTCTGTGGAAAGAGCAGGGCAGCTCAGAGAGGCCCTCGGGCCCTCCCGTGGGGATCCTGAGGACCCCGGTGCGGGCACCCACGCGGCCCATCTCCAGGGTTGTTCACAGACAGATGGGGGCTGGCAGGCGCTCCCTGAGGAGGGGGCGCAGGAGCTGCTGGTGGAGAGGGGCCCTGAGCTCCAGTTCTGGTTTTCCCCCAACGAACCATGTGAAGGAACAGGAACAATATCCCCTGTGCTTCCCTGCCCACCCGTTCCCTGTGAGAGGCCACATCTGCGGGAGTAGATGCTTAGTAAATATTGGCTGAATGAAGGAGGCAGGTGGGAGCTCATAAGAAAGCACTAAGCAAATACAAGGTGGCACCATCATGCCACGCGCTCATTCCCTTGATGGCAAGGTCTTGGAGCTAATGAGACCGAGGTTGCAGGTCCGACCACTGTGCATCCTGTTCCCACTTCAGGGGTGTGCCCTGCCCCAGAAAGTCAGCAGGTGGGTCACCCTGGGCAGGGAGACTGGGCAAAAGTACGTGGAGAGATCAGCAGAACCTATTCTCAAGCCAGGAACAGCCTCACCCCACAAAGCTGACGTGGACAACAGCATCTTGGGGATCTACCCAACACCTAATCAGCTGATGCTCTAGGTAGATAGCCACACCCCCACGTTCTCCTCACGGGCCCAGACCCCTACAACACATGGGCGGGCTGATGGATCCCACATGGGGAAACCAAAGACTGCTTCTCATCAACCAAATCCCATCGGCACACGCGGCACGAAATCGCACAAAGCTAAAGTGCACATTCCAGTCTTGAAAAGTACAGGCAGAGACCCGGTGCGTGCCAGACACACCAGCTCTTGTGCGTGGGCACACCCCCCCCCTCCACACACACACACGCTCACACCAGAAAGAAAAACAGCCTTTTAAAATCAAACGCAACACATGTTCCAGCCAGGAAGCCAGGAATCTGGTTTCCAGGCAGCCACGACTGCCCTCCACGCCTCCCAGATGCCAATACTTGTGAAATGAGCGGAGTGCTGGGATTTGCAGAGGGCAGTCAGGGGCGGGAATGCGTTTCGCACAGTCCTCGCCTGACCCCGCCATGGGTTTTTCCTGTGGCCCACAGAGACACGTTGCCGATTCCTTCTCTTTGTTCGCCTCCGGTCAAGGATCAGCCGTGGGTGATCCTTCCCGCCTTGTGCACTTGGCATGGCCAGTGCTACCGATGGAAAAGCAGGCCCAGGGAGGGGGCACCTGCCCTCACAAGTGGCAGAGATGCGTCTAACACCCAAGCCCCTGCCTCCAGGTCCTGGGCTCACCTGCTGTCTGGTTTAGAGCCTCGTGTACCGTCTGACTGTCCCAGAATTATTTTCGTTATGTTTCTGTAAGGATGCCACACTGTTCACTGGAGCGGAGGATCCCTGATAGGCCTCCGGGGGCTGCCCATCACTTACTGCTGCTGACGGCACGCTGGAACTCGTCACTGCGGCTAGGGCCCCGGGGCAGGTAGGGTAGTGAGCAAAACGGAAGCACCTGGGCACCCGTGTTTTGTTTGTTGTTGTTGTTGGTCTGTTGTCAGTTTTGAAATCTTACGTAGCTATGTATGGATGTATGGATGATGGATGCATGTCTTTGAGTGGCTGGTTAGGAAGCTGAGAGGCGGTTCATTCAGATGCTCGGGAAGCCCAGCCTGGCCTGAGGAACACGGCGGCGCTATGCTTCATCCTAGCCAACGACAAAGCCTCCTGGGTCTCCGTGGTTGCCTGGTGAACAGTGCCTGGGCCACTCAGTCAGAAGTTGCATGGGGCTGGGCAGACGGAGAGGGGACACTGAAGGCAGTGTTGTGCATTCCCCACACAGGGCCTGGAGGAGAAGCGGGGCCGAGCTCTGGACACTAGGTCCACTGGCTGGACCCACGGGGGAAGGACGTCTCCTCCGCCGAAGTGGCTGTGGCTTTGCCTAGACTGGATGAGGAAGGTGCCAGCTGAGGACCAGCATCCTGGTTTGGCAGCGGTGCCGGCACCCTTGCTGATGGAGTCGTGTATCTCAGTGGGAGCTGAACAAGCCACGTGGCCTGACAGACTGAACGATGACAGTGGATTCTGGAGCCCGGCTCAGGACTTCCCTGCCGCTCACGACCCTGCGTTGCGCAGGGCTCCTGAGCGGCTGTACCTGGGAGCCCTGGCTCTGAGTCATGTCCAGCAGTTATGGATGGAAATGAAAGTCAGTCTGCCCCTGTGCTCCCAGCTGAAGAAAGCAGGGCAGAGTATGGCCATGTGTGCCCCCAGGCAGCGAAGGAGTGATGGCTTGTCATTGGAATACAGCCAGGTGCCCACCATTGGGGCTACACCCGCACCTGGGGCAGAGTAAGTACTGGATGAGCATTTATCAAAAGAACCATGAATAAGTGGGTGAATGCATGAATGAATGACGGGGAAGAGTGAGTAAGTGGGTGCATGATGTGGCCCCTTTTCCAAGTCGGGAAACAGGAAGTCTGGCCTGTGAGTTGATGCCCCGCAGTAGACAGACAGGCAGCTCAGTCAGAAGTGAACGGTGAGCTACTCTGTCAGCTACTCGGGACACAGGATGATCTGAACTCCTCAGAAACACAACCAGGCATGCCCATGGCCAGAAAGAAAAGTTCCCTTAAGTTACTGTTACTCCTCTTTTCAATTTTATGCCTGGGAAATTAAAGAAACAGGTTGGGAAGACAGACCTCAAGGTCACTGTCCGCAGCCACGGCTCATTCTGCTGAGCAGCTGAGTTCTCTCCCGAGGGCGCTAACTGGGCTGCTCCTCTGCATGGGGCCCTGGACGAGGTCATCGGGACACAGACAGATAACCAGAGGGCCAGACTCTGGGTGTCCTCAGTAGGAAAGGAAGACGTGGACACAGCTCAGGTGCTGCAGCAAGGCCAGGCCCGCCACATCTGTGCGCCGGCCCGGCATCCCGAGTGTGGGGGGAGGGAGTGCGAAGGCTGCACTGGAACCTGGAGCTGCAGATATGCCGCGATGCTGGCGGGTGGCTGCGCCCACTCAGGTCCACACTCAGAGCTCCGGGAACCCAGGGGCACCACTGGCAGTGTAGCTCGGGCCATCACACATCCCCTTCCACACACACAGGCTGCGCTGCTGGGGTGGACACAAGCTTTCCCCTCTGGCTGATGTGTGCAGGCAGTGACAATAGGCAGCGGGCAGCGGGGTGGCCCAGGGCAGGCAGGAAGTGTGCTCTCCACCGAGGCCAGCGCTTGGTCACAGGTGCGGGGGCTGCCAGGAGACATGTCCTGGTGTCCCGTGTCCCAGTCCTGCAGCCCCTCCAGTCCTGGCTCTGATGGGGCAGCAGAGGGCAGCAGGGAGGCAGCAACACTCGTGTCTGGGCATCGTCCCCAAATGAGGGACGTTCTCCCAAATACCAACATGAGCAAGCTGGGCGGGACTCAAGCAAGGGGATAGGTGGCCTTGCTTTCAGCTCTCTTGAGCCTGCTATTTTTGTGACCCTTTATACTGAAATAGCCGATAAGTAAAAAAGTGAAATCCTCAGTGCCAGTCTCCCAGGGGACCCAGCGAACGAGGGCCCAGAGGGATGGGAGCGTGGGGATGGTGGCTGCACCCGCGGGGCCTGCAGGAAAGCAGCAAGGCCACAGGTGGCTGGCCGGCCGACGGGAACGTGGGTGGGAATTGTGAGTCACAGGAGGGCAGGCGGTTCTCCAGCACTAACTAACGTCAGTGGACTCATACGGAAATTTCTGCCTAAAACACAGTCCTCTCTGCCCAGGGCCCTTAGTTTTACCTGCTGGTCAGAACACAGGTCACTTCCATGTTCATCCACTTTCCTTCTGCCGCTGGCCAGCCACGGCCTCTACTTCCCCAGACTCTTTACGGAGTATCTCAGGAAAACCAAAGTGGCGGAGTGGACTGGGCTTTCTGGAGCATTCAGCACTGGAGCTCCATGAGTCAAGGTGGGACCAGGAAAGGCCAAAGTCCAAGGCCAAAACACCTGACTCCTCCCTGCCTTGGTAGCAGTCCATCCCCTGGGCTGCACGGCTGTTTCATGGACTCTCATCTCTACCCAGGAGGAAGGGACCCCCAGCACAGGCTGGGCCAGCGGAGGGCGAGGCGGGCCTGCTACCTTCAGATCAAGGACAGCAGCCTGGTGACCTTGGCCTGGCTGGCGAGGTCAGCCTCACGAGGCCCCGTGCGCTGGGCTGTGTGCACTGTTGCTTATTCACACGGGCTTCGTTTTAACAGCAGTTATGAAAATCAGTAGAACCCAGGTCTTCCAATCCTACGTTCTCCTCCCAAGCGTGTTCTACCCCAGATAGGCTCCTTCAGGCTTGTCTATGAAAACAGCGCTAAAAATACCTCCACACCTCCCTATGTATGCGGTGACCCCATTAGAACAGCCCGGGAAAATGCAGCAGTGTGGCCAATAGCCGCTGTCCTCCGGGAGAATGCCCAGCCTCCAGGACAGCTCTGCCTGCCGTGGGCACAGTGAGAGACTGGAAAGCACCTCGAGGTGCCAAACAACATGAGGCACCAAGCTTGGTGACAGCCCCACAGAACCCTGAGATGTAGGGACGCCTCACAGCGCCTGCTCTGGAGGGGGCCCCTGCTGCCCACCCAATGAGGGGCGCCTCTGGCAGCTGCCATGCTGGACATCTGGTCCAGCAAGTCTTGGTGCTGCATTCTCACGTTCTCACTTCGACACGGTGTCCCGAGTGCCCACGGTGTGCCAGGCTCTGTGCCAGCAGGACAGGGCACAGAGGTCAACAAGGAGATGGAAGAAAAGCCGCAGCCCCTGAAGGGCTGCCTGGATGCTGGGCCGCGCAGGGGGACAATGAGTCAAGGGCCATCGGTGACCTGAGCTGGATGGAGGTGGGAGGAGGAGCAGGTTCTGTGGGGCTGGGGGCGGGGAGGCTGCCTGGGCTGAGTGCCGAAGTGACAATAGCCTTTTGCCTCACTTAGCATGGGGACAGGAGTTCCAGTCCAAAGGTGCCATTTATGTGACACTTCTAGGGATCCGTGCAAGTGTGCCTTTGTGGGAGACAGTGGAAAGAAGAGGCTGGAGAGGCACACGCAAGTCAGGAAGCGCGACAAGGGTGATGTGGCACACCATGCGCAGATGTCTGGGGTTAAGTGGAGGGCCACAGAGACAGTGGGTGAATGAGACCAGGAGGGGGTGCCCCACCAAAGACAGCTGCCCTCAGGCCTGGGCTAAGGCAGTGGGGCAGGGATGTAGGTGTCAGGGTGTCCAGAGCAGGGAGTGCTTGGAGATTCTAGGGGGAGAGCAGCTGGGAGCTCCATGGCACGCCCCTGAGTTTGTGAAAAGGTATCTAGGGAATAAGTGGGGGTTCATCTGCAAGCTGACCTTGGAAGGAGATACCGGAACACAGTACATCACTGGCCCAGCTCCTCGAGGGTCCCCTGAGAGGCAAATCCTCCTCCAGGGGCAAGACCCCGCACTAACTCTGACCCTCATGGCGGGTGGGAGCCATGGCACACACATGTGTATGTGCACACACGTGACACAGACACATGCAGGCACACATTCACACATGCATCTCATTTCACCCAGGCCAGGGACCCGGAAGGCTTTATGCCAACCCCTCCCCCGCCCCCAGCCCTGGTTCAGTCTTTCTACCACCATCTGCACTGGACCCATCGTGGGAAGTTTTAGGAGGAGCTGACCTCAGAGGAAAGGGAGGAAGGGGATGCCACAGGCCGGTTAGAATTGGCTGAGTCAACTCTCTCGAGGATCCACAAGGGATGGACTGTGCTCCACCCCGGCCACCTTTCCTCAGCTTGGGGCACAGGGAGCAGGTCCTCACCAGGAGCACACGCCAGCCCTGCAGAGCCACGCTACCTCCCACAGCAGGGGCCGCAGCAGGAGTCTGGTGGAGGAGACCGGACTCTACGGCCACAGCCCTGTTAGCAGGTGAGATCAAGGAGGCGCCTGGTGGGGAGCGTGACAACCTCAACCCCTGGCCACTCCGCAGCGCAGGACAGGTGTCACAGAAGATGTCGGTGTCACCTGGAACAAGGTCTGAAAAACTGACCTAGGAGCGAAGGGTGCGCCATCTAAATAGTTTTTGTTAAAAAAAAAAAAAGATTGTATGAGAAATTAAAAGAAGAAATCTCCTAAACAGAACTGTGCCGTCTGCATTTTCAGTCCTAGGTCTTTGCAAACAGTAAATCACCCTGCACTGACTAGCTGCTGCTCTTTGGGAAAGGCGGGGGCTAAAGGAAAAAGAAGGCTACGCCATGCCACTCGATTTAAGAGAGATGAGCTAGAGCTTAAAGGATATGCTTGAATATGGAACACAGAGGCTCTGGTGTCACTTTGGCAGTGTGCTGGGTCAAAGAAGAGTTAAAAAGGCAAGTGGTGGGCGGAGGAAGGAGGAAAGGTGACCTCGGGATGCAGATGCATGGCACCAAGAGAAAATCACCAGTGCTGACCTCTCCACCAGCTTCTGCCCTGCAGCCCGGTGCCCCACTCCAGGCTCCCAGCACAAAGGACAGACACACTCACAATCCAATTTGTTACACTTCCACCTTCTAGGGAGAGAAGGAGGTGAAATAAGAAAGAAAAAAAATCCCATTATCTTTATCTGTCCTTCCCATCAGGTGCAACGGAAAATGCAAACTGGGGAGACAGCTGCTGTGAACTCTTTATATTTCACTCAGAAGATAGTGTATCTTTCTATTGCATACAGGAATTACTTATTTGAAAAAATACATCCTTTCAGCAGGACTTGAATGGCAAGACAGAGAGGGTGGCGGAGTTCCGGGGGCTATTGATAGAGCATTTGCATTAAACCAGAGGAATCTCTGGAGGTCAAGGCCCGCTGTGGAGGATGCGCGGGCGGAGGTGGGTGTTCTCCCCACCTCCCCGCTGTGTGGCCTGGTGAGCACCGTGCCTCTCTGGGCTGCAGATCCTTCTCTGCAGTGGAACAGAATGGTGCCAATTATTTCCTCTGGGGAGGGTAGGGAGGAGACAAGAAGATTCCCATGGCCCAGAAAGAGGGGTATCCTGCCTGCCACTACTGTGTGAAGAAATGAGGACTCTTCCTGGTCGCATTGGTACTCCCATGCCTGGCATAGAGCTTGCCCCAAGGTAGCCTTTTAGGATACGCTGGTTGAAGAGTTTAAAAAAGCAAGGGGGGGGGGCAAGGAACACAAACCTGGTGAGGACAGCCTCACGCAGAGCAGAGTGGGAGCCCCTGGCACTGTCCTCTGAGAGCTCCCAAAGGCCAGTCCGCCCCAGCATGGTCCCCACCCCCGCTGCCTGGTGTCTTCCTGACATGCCAGCAGACTGGAATGCAGGCAGGCCCTGGGTCCTTCACTTTGGCTTCTGTGATGGTAAATTTTATGTCATCTTGGCTGGGCCGTGGCATCCAGATCTGTGGTCCAGCATTATTCTGGATGTTTCTGTGAGGGAGTTTTTAGGTGATGTTAACATTTAAATTGTTGGACTGTGCACAAAGCCAATTGTCCTCCATAATGTGGGTGGACCTCACTCAGGTGAAGGCCTTAAGATAACGAGAGACTGACCTGCCCGAGCAAGAGGAAATTCGGCCAGCAGGAGGCCTTTGGACTTGAACTGCCGCACTGGCTCTTCCCTGGGTGTGCAGCCTGCATGCTACAGGCTGGATGTGTGTGTCCCCAAAATTCACATGTCCAAACCTACCCCCCAATGTGACGGTGCGAGAAGGTGGGACCTCTGGGAGGTGACGAGGTCATGAGGGTGGGCCCCTCAGGAACAGGGTTAGCGCCCTCATCAAAGGGACCCCAGAGGATCCCTTGTCCCTTCAGCCAGGAGAGGACACAGTGAGAAGGTGCCAACTAGGAAGTGATCCCGACCAGATGCCAGAACTGCCAGCTGTTGCTTAAAGCCACCCAGTCTGCGACATGTCCCAGCGGCCTGACTGGACTAAGACTCCATAATCACATGAGCCGACTCCTTAACATCTGTCTGCCTATCTACTACCTGCACATCCCACCTATGCATGTCTGTCTCCCTGGGGAACCCTGACTAGTACAGGTCCCCACCTTAAAGCCTGAAAAAGTCTGGTGAAGGCAGGGAGGGCAGGAGTGGGGACCTTCTGTCTAAGGATCAATGCACCAAAGCCTCAGGACTGAGGGGCTAGGCCAGGCCTGGAGCCACACGGTGACGCAAGGCAGAGGAGGGTGTGGGGACTGGATTTACTTGGGACAGTTATGGGAGTAGTTTAAAATGCCCTTGCTTCCTTCTGGAACAGGGGTCCTTGCCTTGCCAGGGGCTGATGTTGGGGGGTGGGGGTGCCATCTCTGTTCAACGCCCTGAGCTGTGGGAGGAGGAGGGCTGGGGAGGGGGAGACGGGGGAGGCATGGCTGTCCTGCCTCTGCACCCCCTGCATGTGGCTGAGGGAGGCCTCTCCCTGCCTGTGTCCTATGCGCCCCTTTGGCATAGATTAATTTTTTATAACAATCACACCTTACATTTGTAAATTGCTTTTAGTCTTTCAAAGCACTTTCCCCGATAGGATGGAAAAAACTCGCTTTGCTTCCCTCTGCTCTCGGGGGTCTTGAGGCTGAGCCTAATTGTGCAGAAGAAGCATTCGGGCCTCTGAGGGGCCCCACTTCCTGTATTACGCCATGCCAATGGGCTTTGGTAGAAAGAAGGCTGGAGTGCTGGGGGTAGCTCTAAATGCAGGCTTTAATTTTTAAAAAAAGACATGCTTAAGAAAAACACCCATCCGGGAGGCTTTTGTTAGGAGTTCAACATGACTAGGCCACCCCCTCCCTCTGGGGCTCTTCTTTGGCTTCTGCCCTTCATCTGTCCCTGCTATGGAAGCCTTGTCCCCCCAGGGTGGCCCCTGCGTCCTCCCCAGTAGCACCTGTGATAGGAGAGGTGGCCCCTTTGCTCTCTTGGGACCTGGAGTGTGAGCATGGTGCAGGGGACTCCCCTCTCCGCTCCGAAGCAGGTGGCCTTTCTCTCCAGCTTGACAGAGTGCACCCCTCGGGCAGGTCCCGGGCTCTGTGCAGCCTTCACTTCCCATGGACGCAGGACTCGGCCACGGTGGAGCTGGAGCTGCAGCCTCTCCTCCAGATGGTTTATTGCTGTGGCTGTGGGGGGCCTGACTTCTTTCCATCAACCACCTGCTTTGCTGGACCCGCACCCCCAGGCCTTTTAAGGGAGCAATTTTCTAAAGCTAATAAGGTGGGGAGGCCTGGTCCTGAGCTGCATCTACCAGCTACATGAGTGATCTCTCTCTGGGTAAGCAAGCTGGCCCAGGAGGGCTGACCCCTGAATCGGCTCTCAGAGGGCTCTGCCCTCCTGAGCTCCACCCCAGGGTGCCTACGCTCTTCCGCACCCATCACCAGAGGGATTTCAGTGCAGAACCGAGTCTCAGTGCTTCGGGTGGGGGCTGAAGCAGACACATGGTGCTCCCCTCTGTGGGAAGTCGCCCCATTCCCGAGCACCAGAAGCACACGGTCTGTCTGCACCGCACACAGGAGCCCCTCCTGGCTTCTGCACCCCCTCTCCAAACTTGCCTTCCAGCACGAAGGTGCTCACAGCAGCTCCTCGTCCCAGCCCCACTGTGTGAGCGCTACCTTCCCGCCATGTTGTAGAGAGGGACCCTGAGAAGCCAAGTGTGGCCACGGCCATGTTTCCTTAAAAAACTAAAGGCGGGTGGGTGCTACTTGGGAAAGCCATTGCGGAGCAGCCCACTTAGTTGTCTGGGGGTGGGTTACATGGCGGGGGGTGGGGGGCTGCAGGGGGTCTTCCTTGAAAGTGACATTTTCCCTCCCACTGGTTCTGCAACAGGCCCCTTCCCTTCACCATCTGTGGGACCTTCATGGCAATGGAGTCACTGCATGTGGACACAAATGTCCAATGTGACTCTAGGGACCAGTGCCCACCCCCATCACCAACTCTAACATTTCTTCCCTCCCTCCCTTTCTCCCCGCTTTCCTTCCAGAAACAACACACACACAGACACCTCCAAAGTGAAGGAGGGCACACGCTCGCCCATTCTCTCTCCCTGGGCATCCGAGCTCTAGGCGTGGGACCAAACACGTCCTGCCAGGAGCCCACTGGAGGAGATGGGGTTAAGTGATGCAGTAAAAACCGAGGCGAGTGAGCAGAACCTCCCAGTCCTGCGTCTTCAGGCATCAGAATTTGGGTGGGCACAGCCGTGGGAAAGGGTGAGGATTTGCTGTAGATTTTAGAAAGTAGCACAGATGCCCGTGGCTTAGCTGAAGCCAGCTTTGAGGACAGATGGATAGATTAGGGGCCCCTGGAGGTCCTCTCGCCCCTCTGTTGCCACAGTTGCCCAGACACAAGCTCATATACCCACCCATAAATGCCCTTCTCTCCATGGCCAGGATCTGCAAATAGACACACGCCATTTTCTTACGAGTATTATTCTCCCAACCAGCCAACGCTGACCACGTGTGTGCCAGGGGCCAGGCAGTGCATCCCAACGCTGTGCATGCATCTCATTTTATCCTTACAGTGAGGCAGGTACTACTATCTCCATTTCATAGGAAAGGAAACTAAGTCACAGAAAGGTTAAGTAACTTGACCTCAGTCCCACAGCTAGACTTGGCGGCCCCAGGACTCAAATTCAGGTGTGTTTGACATTGACCCCCAATGCCAAACTGCCTCTCTTCAGCTCCGGCCTCTGTGGGGGGCTCCCTGCTGGGGTTTCCCCAGGAAGATTCCTCATTAAACACTCAGGCAAGTCAGAACTGGGTCTACGTGCAGCTGGCCCTAAGTGGCATTGCCCTTGTTTATGTAGGCTACGCGATCTATTCGTGGAACATTCAAATACAATGCCATCCCGCTCCCCACTAGGCTGCCAGAGCTCATTTTTCTCTATTCTCTCCTGCATCCTCCATCGCTGACCCAGATCCTCATGCCTTAGGTAGTCAGCAAAAATCACAGGCGCAGAACAGAGGGCAAGGGCAGAGCCTGGGGGCACGAGGAAGGCGGCGGAAAGACCTTGGACCTCACAGACTCAGACTACACCCCCCTCAGTGCAGATAGGACGCCTCCACACCCACCCCTCAGCTCATCCAAAGCCCCCAGACGCACCTGGACGGCCAGCAGACCGTAGCCCCTCTCTGCCTATTGCTCTCTGCCTAAGTGGCCATGAAGGCGCA
Source organism: Micronycteris hirsuta (assembly GCA_004026765.1). NCBI lineage: Eukaryota > Metazoa > Chordata > Mammalia > Chiroptera > Phyllostomidae > Micronycteris > Micronycteris hirsuta. Next base: position 24,887 of record PVJI01012769.1, on the reverse strand, counting down.
CCACCCACCCTGAGCTCCTGGGGGCTGCGCATGCTTGCTCCATGCCCCCTGGCTGCCCCATGGAGTGACAGGTGCTCCTGAGTCTACTCACCCAGGTCCATGTCTGCAGCCTTGGGCCGGTGGGAGCACGGCACATTCTTGAAGATGGCGTCCAGGATCTTCTCCTTGACCTGAGTAATGGTGTCGCAGTTGAGGATCTTCACTGGGACCTCGGGGCTGTTGGCATTGTCTGGGTTGACACAGCTCAGGACCTGGGGGAGAAGGAGGTGGGGGAAGGGCAGCAGGAAGAGCTTGAAGATTCCCAGCAGCATTTCGGGCTCCTGGGCTGACCAGCTCCGCCTCTGCACACGGCTGGACTGGACAGGGGTGTGAGAGCCCAGCCCAGCTGTGTCCCCACCAAGCCCTCTGCCCTGCTTGTCCTACAAGCAGCAGGAAGGCGCTGTGACTTCAGTGTCATTGCAGGAGTAGGAGATGCACACTTGACAAACGTCATTAAAATCCTGATTTTTCCCCCCAAGGAGAACAATGGCCGAGCAGGAGGAGGCGTGGGGAATCTGCATGAGACTGGACAGTAATGCACACATGCATGTGCTCTCTACTTGCACACGTGCACACGCACGAGGGCGCACACCCAGGCCCTCGCCCACCTCTGAGACCCCCACCCCGTCTGTGTGGGTCAGTCTGCCTGTCTTGTCACTCACTCTCACCCCACTCACACTAATGCGAGTCCGGCACCTTTCTCACAGGACTTTGCAAGAGTTGGGTGTGTGAGGCTTTCGGGATGATCGGAGGCGGCAGAGGCTCGAAGAAGCGTAATGTGTTCTTCAAAAATAAAAATTTCCAGCTCAGGCCACCTGAGTCCCTTCCTGGCCCTGAACTGGAAGCCTTGTGCCGAGGGAAGAGGCCGCCCTGGCTGGGCACCTCAGTTTCTCTTTTTGGAACTAGTTGGAAACGTTAAAACTCTGCTTAAAGCACCAAGCTCTATCCTTTCCTTTAAAAATGTCTGGGCTGTTTCCAAAGCCTTTTTCTTCTTGGCTGTTTTCCGAGTGGGCCCTCTCTCCATGGATGAGACTGGGTGGGACCCTGGGTGGGCCACAGTGCAGTGGGTGGGTGCAGGGGCAGGGGGGGCGCAGGTGAGGTCTGGTGGCCACGCCACCCGCACCCTCCCCCTGGCCCTGCAGCCCAGCCCTCCCTCTCTGGGCTCTCACTGTGCGCCCCCACCCCAACCGTCCCCAACTGCACGTCTGGTGTGCGGACGCAGACAGCAGCCTCCCCTGCCCCGCCCTGCCCCCACCGGCTCCTGCTTCATGTGGCGGCAATCAGAACCCTGGCCCCTGGACGCCTGCCTTTCATTAGCGGCCAGACTGCTATGAGCTCAAGTGGGAACATGCTTCTTCCATTAAGAAGAAAAAAACCTCCTAAATCTATAAAACCCAAACTCCCTCATTTCTGAGATGTCCTAATCTGAAAACAATGGTGGGAGGAACTCTGAACCACGTGCCCCTCCGAGTGCCTGCTCCCAGCCGCTCTGCCCTTTAAAAGCCTCCCTGGCCCTCCCGCCAGGCTTCCCGCTGTCCTGTGCTCAGGACCAGCGGTGGGTGGCGTGGACTCCCCCCGGCCGCGGTGCAGCTTGTTCTGGGCTCCCTCCTCGAGAGACCATGAGGACAGGCACGCTCTCCTGACACTTCTACTTGCGCCGGGTCCACGGTGGCCACGGGAGAACTCCACGGGAAGCTCACAGCACCCACTGAGGGACAGCGTTCCCCTGCCACTGGCCACGCCACAGCCCCTGCCGGAAATTCCCTCCCCACATCCACTCCCATGCCCCCTGGCTAGTTTCTGAGAGAACTGTTTTTTCCTGCTGGGCCAGTGTTTCTCACACGTTCATGCGAATAGGATCACTGAAGGAAGGGTTTGTTAAAATGCAGATTCTGACTCTGGAGGTCTAGCGGGGGGCTTGACTTCTGTACTGTAGCAGGCTCTAGGGTGACCATCTAGCACCCAGCAGGCTCCCAGGTGGTGCCGATGGGCACTCCCAGCCGCAGGCTCTAGTCTAAGTTCTAGTATCAATGCAATTAGCCACTCAACAACTAAGTGGGGCAGCTGCTATAGAGTGACCCGTCCCCGAGCCTGTCAGCACCTGTCTCATTCTTCGTGGTTGTCCCTCCTGCCAAGAACAAGGTTACCATCAGCTCGCCCAGCACGCCTTGGGCTCCTCCCGCCGCGGCCAAATTCCACGACTTTCTGTCTTTTCCCGACCCCTTCCTTCTGCAGTCCCCTGTCAGCCCCATCTGCTCCTTTCACAGGCCCAAAGGTGGCTGTTAAATCTCCCTGCAGCCAAATTTCTTCTCTGGGCAAAACAGTTGCAATTTCTTTCCTGTGCACCCTCTTCCCCAGGGGTTTCCACCTTCCTGATGCCCTTCCCTGACCCCTCCCACTTCATCACACTCTCTGTAAGCGAGCCTGAGCTAGCTGTGCTAACCATACTCCGGCCTCTGGAATAAAGGGTCCTGCAATTTGGGCGCAGAGCGTTATTACAACTCATTGTGTTGGATTCAATGCTGGGGAGCCACCGATGAGAGGGGAAAGAAAGGGAGCGAAGCGAGAGAGATCAGGCAGGAGATGTTCTAACAGCAGTTCTAGCTCATTAAGAAGTCTATTCAGGTCTCTATTTTTGGAAGGATTTTTTTTTCCTTTCCCATTTTCATGGGAGCCTCTGACGCCCCTCCGGAGCACACCATGCCTGCAAGGAGGCAGGGGCGCCGGTCCCGTGCCGCTCCTTCGAAGCTCAGCGACGGAGCCAGTCCTGGCAGGTTCATTAGGATGTGATTGGGCTTCCCGGGCCTGGGGTAACATAGGTGCAGGTGGTCGCATCACTCCCAGACAGCCCGAACAGCTCTGCGCAGAGCGGCAGGGCTGTCCCTGAGCTGACCTCCGTGTCTGGGATTCTCCCTGGCTCCCTGGCCCTGTCTGGCTCTGCCATGCCTGGCCTGGCCTGCCTCGTGCTTCATCTCCCCACTGTGTGTTTCAATCGCATCTAGTTTCTGTCTTCCCCTCTTGGGCCCCGCTGCAGCATCACCCCCAGCACCCAGCTTTTTCCTTATTTTCTCTTTCTCTCTTTCCACTTCCTCTCCCCTTCCCTACCGCAGGCCTGCCGGGAGATCACAACTCTCTCCAAACCGCCTGAGCGCGAGCTCCGGGCCTGGAGAGACGGGGCAGCCAGTGGACAGGCGTGGCGGGAACGAGGCGGCAGGGCTCTGGGAGCCAGCGGCCCTGAGTGCTCACCCCGCCCGGCTGGGCCCCTGGCACACCTGTCCCACCTCATCCTCTGCACAACTTTGGGAGCTCCGTAGCACTGTCATCTCTGCTTTAGTAGGTTCTAGTGTTACTCTCACTTTTTTTTCAGATAAAGAAACCCCAACTCAGAGAGATGAAGGCTAGAATTAACCCAGACCACCTAGCTGTTCAGAAGCAGAGTTGGGGTTCCTACCCTGGTCTTCCTGTTTCTAGTCCCATGCTCCCACACGCTGGGCTGGGCTGTCTCCTAGGGAGACGGTTGCTGTCAGGAGATGGGGTCTGACCTTGACGGAGGGATGCCCCCCATTCCCTGGACAAACGCCTTCATCACTAGGCATTCCTGCCTCACACTGTACAGCTTGGTTCATGTGCATGTTTCAGCTTAACCCAGCGGGCAGAGGTGGGCTTCAGAAGCATGAGGAACTCCTTCTGGTTTCCAATCCCTCGTGCCCTGACCCGCCATCTGCACAGAAGTGTCCCCTCTCCTCGCTAGGAGAGCTGATGAGAAAGGAGGTGTTCTTTCAGGGGGGTCAGTCAGTCAGCAGCTGGCAGGGGCCGAGGACCCCAGAGTTCAGTGCACTGGTCCGGAACCCCACTAGTCTTTTGGTGAAGTGTTGCTCAGATGTGTCTGAGCTACTAGGCCCCAAACCCAGAAGCCCTGGTGTGGTGGTACAGAGGACATCGAGGTGATATGCACAGGTGGATCAGCTGGCTGGACCCTTTCAGTGGGCAAACCTGGAGAGACAGCTTTTCAGCATTTCCACCGAGCCCTCTGCCGGGCAGGGGCTGGGCAGGAGCTGGGCAGGGCCAAAGTGCTTTTCCCAGGGCCCTGGGGAGAGGCCGTGAGGCTGGCTTACCAGGGTTTTGTAGTCGATCTGCTGGCGGATGAGCTTGTCCTCGCTGAGGGAGTAGCGGGCCTCGCCCGTGATGGCGTCGATGGGCCCCTTCTCCATCTGCTGCTTGATGGCACAGAACAGCGAGAAGAGGGGCTCCCCAGCGCACTCCTGGCACGAAAGGAACCATGCTGGGCAGACGCCGGACCACCAGGCAGCAGAGCCCAGCCTCCCACGGCCCCTGCTTTCTTTCCCAAAGGGCTGCTGTGCACTGCTCCGCTTCGATCCCCTCCTCCTGCTCCCACCTGCTTTACTCTTGGGTGTTCAGCTCCCTCCTTCGGAAGTACATCTCCCCGGCACCTTTCGACCACAGCATCCTGTCCCATCTGCCCTGTCCTACGCTCTTCTCTTCCCTGCCTCTCGTCCCCTCTCTGTGCCTTCTCCCCGCCCCGCTCCACCCCGCTTTCTCTGCAGCCCCATGTTGAGTCCCAGGTCAGTCCCTGGTGGTGTGAATGCATTAGCAAACAAGTCAATTGTTGGATGTCAGGCACTTCCAAATCCCAGGCACATCATCAACTACTCTGCTGCCACAGGCACCGTCTGTACCTGCCTGGGACCCTTCTCGGCCTCAGTAAGTTTACAGCTGGCAGTGGCAGGAGGGGGAAGAAGAGGGAAGACAGGGAAGTGAGGGGTGGATCGTTTTTAGCTGAGGGCTCCCGCAGGGTCCTCTCAAAGGCTCATCTCGTCTCACCTGGGAGAAAGCAGCCCATGAGGCTCTGTCTTCTGACATGGTCAGGAGCCTGCTCCCTCAGTGACGAGGGGGGAAACGCATTTCTGGGCGGGGTACTAATGGCCAGGCCCTGGGGAGTGTGGTTTGAGGGCCGTGAGGGAAATGGGGCAGCCTGGGGAGGCCACAGGTGGCTGCCTGGGCTGGTGGAAAACAGAGGCAAGGCCAGAGGTGCCCCGCAGCCAGTCGTACCTTGAGGAACTTGTAGAGCAGGAAGGTGAACCAATTGGTCAACATCTTCTCGGCCACTGACTCAGTCCTGTCACCCGTCACCGAGGGAACCAGCAGAGGACAACAAACACAGAAGCAGCTGGTCAGACCCCAAGGACTGGGAAGGCAGGGGAGAAGGTCTGCATGGGCCTTGCTCCCTAAGGTGTTCGGGCCAAATCTGGAGAACCTAAAGAATACTTGAGTCCATGGACATGTGGACACCCCACAGCGATGGGACCAGCGGTGCCTCCCAGGCTGGGAGGTGACGCTCTGGGCATCAGGTTCCTGGTGGGTTCTGTGGGTTTGGTGGGAATGGCTTAGAGCTGCACCGCGCACTTTCCGCAATGGGGGGCAGGCTCTCCCCCCACTGTCTGGTACGGCAACCACCAGCCTTATGTGCCTACCGGGCACCTGAAGGGCGGCTAGTGTATTGAGGAGCTGAATTTTTCATTTTATTTCTTTAATCAATTTAGATTAAAAGTCGCATGTGGCTCATAGTGGTCACACTGGGTGTACAGCCTTAGAGAACTTTATAATTACTTTAGGTGAGAAAAGAAAAACAAAAAACCTGGGAGATACTGGTTTGGCAGACGATAGAAAGGAAGGTGGCAGGAGCAGGGGGTCATGGCAAAAAGGCCAAATTAGACTGACTGTCACCTACATGGAAGACTCGGAGCTGACAGCAATGTGAAACTGCACAGCTCCCTAGCTCATCCCGGAGATGCCAAAATTGTCCTATTTCAAAGGCTTCCATGTACTTTGGAACTTCCCCTGGGAACCCTTCTAGTGTTTCATTTGCAATAACAGAAAGTTCTTTCTTGAGTCTAACTTGCATCTTTTATGCAGCTACCCATGTCCATTTATTCTTCTACTTTGGGAGTGAAGACACGGTAGCCATGTTACTGGCCAAAGGCCACTTTTGGTTGCATCCACTTGGAGAAAACAAACTATAGTCAACCTTGTACTAAGCATGTGGCCAGCTCCAGGGAGAAACCAGCCCATCTAGGCATGTTTACATAGAGTTGAAAGTTGCAGTTGCCCGAAGATACTATTAACTAAAATCCCAAGGCAGCTGGGCAGCTGCCAGCACACAGTGAAGCTGAGAGGAGAAAAGAAGAAAGACGATCGAAAGGAGCAAGGCGGCCAAGGGCAAGAAGGAAAGGAGATGAAGGCGGGCAGAAAGGAGAGAGGGCATCTAAGAGAGCGAATAGAAAACAAGAGCAGGAGACACACAGACTCGGAGGGAGACCACGCCTGGAAATGCGCGGCGGGAGCTGTGGCAGGCGCTGGCGGCCCCAGAATCACGCCGGTGGGTGGCTGTGCGGTGGAAGTAAAACACAAATCAAAATGATCCGCCTGGCTGTTTCCGAAACTGTGTGACGGCGCCTGCGTGTCTCTACCTTTGCAGCCATGCGGGCGAATGCCCACTGCACCTGAGGAAGCCTGGTCAACCCTCCGAAAGCCAAATCTATGCCCCGGACCAAGCGGGAGGCCCTGCCTCAGACCCAGAGGCTGAGGTTGGGAGGCAGGCAGTAAACGGTGGCCCAGGCAGAGGGCTGGACATGGGAGCTCTCCATCTTCATCTACAGGAAGGGTAAAGACACTGGACTGACTGCCTAGGGGAGAAATGGCCTTCAAGGACACGGCAAGTGTGAATGGCAGCGTGGGTAGAGTTGGAGAGTCTCTGCTTCCTCTAAGGCCGAAGCCACGGGATCTGGTTATGACCTCACGTGTGACCGCTCAGGTTTCCAGTGCCGAGTGGGGGACGCCGACTATGGGGAGCCTCGAACAGGTGCCAGGGAATTCTTGCTGCAGCCCAGTTGCCACCGGAGGATTTTAATTCGAACACAGGCTGGACCACATTTCTCAAACTTTGGTACACATTCGGATCACCTAAGTTTCTTCTTGGAATGCAGATTCTGATCTACTGTGTGTGGGCAGGGACCGGAGATGGGGCATTTCTAATTAGCTCTTAAGCGATTTTAAATTTTATTCACTTTTAATTACTTTAGATTTAAATAGTCACGTGTGGCTCACAGCGATCGAGAGCAGACAGATCACAGTGAGAGTGGCGGGGGGCTCACACGTCCCATCCTGAGGTGCTGAGGTGGGTGTGCAGAGAGGTCCTGGGGTGTCTCTCCTAAATCAAGTTCTGACTTAGAGAAAAAAGCCAGGGGATGCAAAAAAGACCTCTGAAGATTCCACAGGAGAAGAATTCCAGTGAAAAAGGTCAAAATCAGGGGAGTGGAAGGGCAGAGAGAGAAGGACGCAGAGCAGACGCAGGGGCAGATGAGAAACGACAGGCTGGGCAGTGGGCAGTGGCCAGTGACAGGCACCAGCTCGACTCACGGGCTCTTCCAAGAACCTGTGGATGCACCTGGCCTCCGGCCGGCGGGTTGCTAACCTCGGGGGACCTGGCTGCTCCTTCTGGGAGCTCCACCCTGGTGTCCCTGGGAGGCGGGAGGGCTGCCGCAGGGGCTGGGGTAGGGGCTCTCTGACCTGCGTGGCTCCCTGCCACCCCTGGGCCTGCCTCTCACCTCCTGAGCAGCAGCTTGGGGTGGTTCTTGCTCTCCAGGTTTTTGTCGATGAGGTCGGCCAGCAGCTGCTTTAGCACGTCGGTGGCGTACTCCAGCTTGCTCTGCAGCACCGTCATGATGAGCGAGGCCACGTTGCCGCGGTCGCGCATGGAGAAGCTGCGCTGGGACTCGAGCGTGCGGATGAAGGACAGCAGGAACACCTTGTTGTTGATGAGCTGGGCGAAGAGCTTCAGGCCCTTCTCCACGCGCTCCTGCCGGTAGCCCGGTACCTGCGGAGGAGACCCGGGGGTCTGACTGCCACCTGCGAGGCTGGTGGGGCCCCAGTGATGCACAGCAGCCAACGCCCACCTGGCTAATGCCATCAAGTCCTTATGTAGTGCCAGGTGTCTCCTGGGGCCCCCGGGAGCACTGAGGACCAGGCCTGCAGTGCACAGCCTGACACACGGTCGAGTGACTGAATGGCAGCGATTTTATCCTGCTTTACTCTAGGGGTTTTAAACTGGGGAAGATAAGCCAGGCAGTGAAAGCCCTGCTTGCCCAAGGCCCACAAGGTGGAAGATGCAGAGCCCAAACATTCATGCCACTCATTCAGGGAGGCCCTTGGGTTCTGGGTGCAGGGCAAGGTGCTGGCTGGAGGCAGAGACCAGTCAGAACCAGGCACTTCGGGGCAGGGGCCCAGTGGGTCTAACCCTGAGCTCTGAGAAAACGCTGTCCTTGAACCCCAGATGCCCGACATTGGCAGCACCCAGAGGTCAGGAAGCTAGGCGTTCACACATTTCCAAGTTGGGTCCATTTCCATTTCCCTTGCTGCGGGGCTGGTACTTGGGAGACCAGGAGAGACGGGAACTTGCCAGAGCCAGGGGGTGCTGGCCAGACCCCCTGCAGCTCATCCCGGCCAACCCCACATTCCCCAAGGCCTCGGCTGGCCTCCTGCCTGGTCCCCCCACTTCCCCACTCCACAGGTGCTGAAAAGGGAAGGACTAGGGAGACTCGGCAGCTTCGCCTTGCCATCAGCCGGGCCTCTGTGTGCCCAGCTGTCTGTCTCCACTGGTCTCTCTCATGCCGCTGGGGCCGCCCCCTTGCACATGTCTTACTTCCTTTGTCCATCAAACCCCTCAGAACGGCATTTCCACAGCCCGTCCTAATAATAACAGGCGATGTCACTTCTTGGGCGCCCACCGTGTGCCATGCGCTGTGTTGGCACGTGGTTTATACTGTTCCAGCTCAGCCTCCTGAGGACTCACAAGGCAGAGTGTGCCCTCTTAGCAGCTCCTCAGAGAAGCTACCGCCGTGGTCCCCAGGCCAGCCAGTGGGTGAAGGGTAGCACCAGATTCCCAACTACACGCCTGTTCCCAGCCTCCCCATCCCTGGTCATGTCTAATCCTACTCTGGACCTGGGAGGTGACTGGAAGCCAGCACTGAGTCATCCCTGTGGCCTCTCGGGCCTCCCAGCACCCAGGCTGGCCATCGACAGCAGGGGACCCACGGGCAGGATTGGCACCGTGGCACCTGGAGAGGAGGACGAGGACACAGGGCTGACCAGAGGGTACATTTGGTGTGAGGACGTGCTCTGCACTTCCTGCTGTGGCTGCACTTGCCTCTGGGCAGCAAGGCCCGGGCCCTGGGACCCGCGGAGAAATAGCATCTCCAGCAGCCTGGGGTTTGGACTCGGAGAGACTGACTCCTGTGTGCAAGAAAGCTCCATCACCTCTGGGCTCTACTCCCTCATCTATAAAATGAGAACATGAGCGCCTGTGTCATAATGTTTTATGGGCATTAAATAAGATAATGTATGTAAAGTGCTTGGCGCACGCGGGGCGCGCTTAAACGGCGGTTTTATTACCTGCTGCTCTGACTTCGCGGGCTGCTCTTCACAGACCCTCCCCCCAGGGTCTCCCAGATCTGCAGTGCATTGGCATGGTGTCTCGGGGTGCAGAAGGCAGGGATTTCTCCCCGTTTTATGAAAGGAGAGATGGCAGTGAAGTATCCTGGTAAAGAGTATCCAGAACAATCCCCCTTTGTAACTTGCCACCCTGCCCCCTACGCAAATGCCACTGTGAAACAAGACTTTCTTTATTCATCAGATGGTTCGATAATTTAGTTGAAGTCTGTGAGTATAAAACCGGATAGTAAATTTTAATTGTAACCCAATAGGGTAGAGTTTAGGAGGCAATGATAGGTTGCAAATGGAGTGTGTGGTTACTGTTTGCTTTCGGTTTCCAAAGGACGGGTGTGTGACCAGTGCCTGGGCAGCCACTTCCCCGAATGCCTGGACCCCACCCAGGTGGTCCCAGAGGGCCTGGTGGCCCACTGTCCAGGGCTGCCTGAAGCCAGAAGGCACCGCCTTCTTCACACACATCCGCCACTCACACCCAACCAGCGGGCAGGTCTCCCCGTGGCTGAAGAGGGTAGAAAACACTGCTTCGGATGAGTCGTGGCTCCCCTGGGAATGTGTCTACACCCAGAAAACCAAGAGGGAGAGACTCTTCTGGTGGCAAAGAGGAGCTGGAAAGAAATAAGAACACAATGACCCACACCAGCTCTCTGGATCTCGTTGGGGAGGCTGGGTCTCACATATCTCTCAGGCTAATGTGAAACAGTAAAAGTTGATTGCTGTCTGCAAGCAATTAATCTGTGAGTTTAATGGAAATGAAAAAGTCACATGTTCTGTGTCTACTCCCAGAGATTGAAAGCAGGCTCTCAAGAAGATGTTCGTGCACGCGCGTCCACGGCAGCATTGCTGACAGCAGCCCGACGGGGGAAGCACCCCATGTGCCCACCGCCCACGGAGTGGGTGAGCAAAGCGTGGCGGACTAGAGGAACTGTGATTCAGCCTTGAACAGGAAAGAAGTTCCGTCCTGGGCTGCAACACCGGTGAACCTTGAGAACACTTTGCTACATAAACCAGTTCCTAGAGGACAAATACCGTGTGATTCCACTTGAATGAGATACCCAGAATAGGAGAATTCACAGGGGCAGAAGGTGGATGGGGGTCGTCCGGGCTGGGGGAGGGGCAATGGGGAGTGACTGCTCAGCAGGCGCAGAGTTTCAGCTGGGGAAACGCAAAGGTTCTGGAGCCCATGGCGGTGGTGGCTGCGCAACAGTGTGCAAGTACTTAGTGCCACTGATCTGTATACTTAAGAATGGCTGCGCCCTAGCCATTGTGGCTCCATTGGTTGGAGAGTCGCCCGGTGAACCCAGGGGTCACAGGTTCAATCCCTGGTCAGGGCACATGCGAGGAGGCAACCAATTGATGTTTATCACATCGACTGTCTCTCTCTCTCTCTCCCTTTCCTCTCTCTCTGAAAGCAATGGAAAAAGAAATGCCCTCCGGTAAGGATAAAAAAAAAATGGTTGAAATTTTATGTTTATTTTACCAAAATTAAAAAACAAAGCAGCGTGACCTGCTAGATTCAGAGCGCATGCTCAGCAGTTACTATCTTGTGGGCGCCAACTCAGGACCGTTGGTGAATCTGGCCAGTAACTGCTTTGCAAGCAAAGGCTGGGACCGGAACACCTCCCCTTACAATAAAGGCAAGGAAAACAGAGGATGTTCAGGCTGAAGGGGAAATTTTTTTTTTTTAGATTTTATTTATTTGTTTTTAGAGAGAGGAGAAAGGAGGAAGAAAGAGAGGGAGAAATAGCAATGTATGTTTGCCTCTCACATGGCCCCCACTGGGGACCTGGCCTGCAACCCAGGCATGTGCCCCGACTGGGAATCGAACCAGGACCCCTTGGTTCCCAGCCTGCGCTCAATCCACTGAGCTACACCAGCCAGGGCTGAAGGGGAAATTTTAAGGAGGCAGGAGAGGAATAAAGCCACGGTAGAACGTAGGTGATTTATAACGGGGCCCATAGGAGCAGAAGTTCCTGCACAGCGCTTTGCAGAAGTCATGCAGACATTCCCTCTGGCCAGTACCTGCAAAGCTGAGCGACTCCTGAGCGATGGGTCTGCTTTGTTTTAGGGACCATATAAATCTTGGGACTAGTCTTATTTTCTGTTGCTACTTTGCCCACAATCTCCCATCCATCCTAATAAGTATCCAGAGCCATAAGGCATGACACGTAGGTAGCATCTCAGAAGTCAAGTGCACAGGCTTGTTGCTGGCAGGGAAGACCCTGAAGTCTGACCACCGAGACTCAGATCGCCCCTCGCTCCCTCCCAGCCGTGGGGCCCAGAGTTCTCGGTGCCCTCAGTGCTGTCGCCTGCTTCGGAGGGCTCTCGGGCGGCTCAGCGAAGGCACGCATCCAAGTACTCAAACCTGGGCCACTCAGCCGTCCACGAATAAATAGTGAGTATTCCGTACGGCTGTTATTTTGCCCTAGCTTCCTCATTGATATTTTTCACTTTTCTCGGGAGCTTATCTCTATAAATCATTCCGAATTCCTTTAGGAACAAAGGGCAGTGTGGCTAGACGGCAAGCCAGACCCTGTGCTAGGCAGGAAGAGGGATAAAATGCTCGGAAGATGAGGGCCCTGCCGGTACAAAAGAGTTAGGGGTTCATCACTCACTCTCCACTTCCCTCCCTAGGGTGTCCCTTATCTTTTCCACGTGGATTTATTGAGCACCAACTAAGTGCTGAAATCATCAGATCACAGTTCCTTAAATAAGGGTCCATGAACTCCTGACATTTGTTTGCCAGATTTCTGATTTCTGTGAATACGCACAGTTTTTCCGAGGAGGGTCTTCCATTCAATTCTCAAGGAATCCATGATCCCCTAAGTCCCAAAGCCTTACTCTCATCTCTGCTCTGAGGTTCTCGGGCTTGGCCCTACCCGCTCCAGAGGGACTGGCTGGTGCTGACAAGTGGGGATCCCCTCCTTGACCTTGGCTTTCTTGCCTCTGGATAAGGCGGCTCGACTTGAAGGTCAACGCACCTTTCTCTGTGCTAACACTAATGGAGAAGGGCTAGGCCACGGGTACGGCTCTCACCTCGAGGTCCCGGAGCACAGGATGGTCTTCAATTCCCGGGAAGAGCACCCGCATGGTGTAGGTTCTGTAGTCCAGGAAGGGAATGCCGGCGCCGTCCAGGTCACTGGTCAGCTCATGGATGTCTGTCTGCAGCTCAGCAAAGGCTGGCACAAGAGAAGCTTGTGAGACCCCCAGGTGGGGTGGGCCCGAGTCACCCCCAACTCACAGGACTCAGAACCCTCACCCAGGCTCCCTTGGGACAGGAGCAATAGGCCTGAGGTGTGCAGAAATAAGAAGAGGGGTGTTTTAAGTTAAGTAGCTGAAGTGAGCAACACAGGCACAGGAAAAAGGGGCAGCCCCAGGGACCTTGTCGTGGGCCAAAGTCCTTCCCAAGCTTGGATGGGGGCAGGCCATCTGCAGATCTGTGCTGCTGCTGGGGCCAGGGAGCACCTCCCCATCTGAGGGTGAAGGGCACGGGGACCGCACAGGAACAGTGGATGGGGGTAGAGGGGAGGGCGAAGTTCCGATGATGAAGGGCCTGCTGCCGATTCTGTGCTTCATAGTGGGTTTCCCTTTAAGGGTTAAGAACAATTTCTTCTGAAGTCCCAATTCTGGGCCGTGTAGGTCACTGGACCCATCAAATCACCAATGGGGCCAGAATGGGGCTCTGCCACACTGATACGTCCCTGCTGCATAAACACGCAGGGCGGGCCTTTGTCCTTCCTTCCGCAAGTCGATGCTGCTCAGGGGTGACTTATGGGCTGTGCGTGGGCACCGCTGTCTGTGGAGGCGCTCAGTCTCCAGAGAGTCACGGAGCTGCAAGCGTCCTCCAGCCCAGGGGAAGCCAGCGCACGGGTCAAGTCGTTGCGCAGCACCAAAGCTGTGATCACTGCCTGTCCTAGGCACAGCCCATATCCCGGGCCACCCTCTGCCACCACAGGGAGTCAGAGCGATGTGCCCGGCCCTTCCCTGCCCTGCCTCTCTCCTCGGCACCTGCACCTGCACACACACACATGCATGCATGCATGCACACACACACACACGTAAGCATGCGTGTATATACATGTACACACACCCAGAATGCATCAACGCATGCTGACAAAGAAGAACCAGTGGACGTGAACTAAACAATGTTTCTATTTATACAAACACAAGACAGACAAAGAATACTTTAGTTGGGGAATCAGAAGAGAGTCACAAGCCCCGTGTGGCTCTAGAAAAGCCCTTGGAAAGCAAGCCCTGGGTCCAGAGAGTTCTGTGATCCCAGGAATACCACACGGCTGCCCTGGCCCTGGGCCCCACTGCCTCCTGCGGCATTGATGTCAGGCCTGTGGAGCTGGAGGTTGGGGAGCTTCGGGATGCCGATGCTTCTTGTGTGACAGAACAACGGGGCGGCCCGCTGGCCACAGAGAGGCTGCTGCGACCTCTCCTGTGCTGCTCCACTCCTGCACCCGAACCTCTGCTCTGGCCACACTGACACAGGGGTCCTCACCAAGGAAGGGACTCCGAAGCAGAGCAACCCTGATGCCTCCAAGCCAAACTTACACTGATGCGTGTGCACGTGTGTTTGTGGAAGAGGAGTCAGCCTTTTTGGCAAGTGTTGTCACCAAAAGCCCTGAGGAACATCCATGTATGTTCTGAGTGAGGAACACGTGTGTGTGTTTGTGGGAGTGCATGGGAATGCATGTGTGAGCATGGGTGTGAGTGTGTGCATCAGTGATCATCTGAGTGTGCGCATCAGTGATCATCTGAGTGTGCATGTCAGTGAGTGTCAGGCCTGTGAGGGCCCAGGCTGGGCCTCTCTGGGTTCATGTGTAGGTGATGTGCTGGCTGATGGTCAAGTCTTCAGGAAGTCACCTTCCCGGACCCTGCCAACATTCAAGAGCCAGCCCTGGGCACCCTGGAAAAATACTCTCATGTCTAACCCTACATGGTGCTCCACGTGTCTCTCCTCCTGCCCGTGGCCGTGTGGGGTGGCTCTCCCCCAGGGCCGCAACCCAGGCTCTCCTGTGCCTCCTCTGATGCTCAGCTGGTCTCCCTGTCTGACAGCTAATGCCTCCTCCTCTGGAACATTCAGAGAGGAACCTGGCTTCACACTCCCCCTTGCCGCCCCTCCCTGTGGGGCACCCAGCTGGCGGGGAGGAGAGGGAGAGCTGGCTTTTTATCAGTCTGCAGCTTCCCTTCGAGTCACCAAGCCCGCCACCAACATTCAGAGCCTCACGCCTGCCACACATAAAAGAGATTCTAATCACTACTCCTAATTAGAGGAAAGAGTACATTGCGGAGAAAAAAATTAAGCAGCGTAAATATAATAAAAGGCAGTAATTAACAGTCCCACAAGGCGGATGCTGCGTTGACAGCTACAGGAGGCAGAGAGGGGATGGAGTGGACCACCCCCCGCCAGGGAGAGCCCCAGGTACAGGACAGATTTACTCCGTGTGTAAATCTCCAGCAAAGAACCGGCTGAACCCTCGAGGGTGACTCACGAAACGATATCCTGGGGGTAACAAGAGTCTGACTCCTTAATTTCCTTCTTGGATTCAGTGCAGCTGATTTCACTTCATGGTACATTGGTAATTTTTTAAAATACAAGCTGAGGAACACTCTTCCTTCTAAATCGCGATCAGCCCTACAGCCATTCCTTCCTTCTGAAGGAGGAGAGCTGCAGGCAGCTGCCCCAGTGCGTCGTGGCCGTCACCCCAAGGTCTCCCCGGGATGGGAGCGTAAAAGCCACTGGGCCAGGGCTCTGGGCTGGAAACTGCGCTGGTAGGATTTGGAACGATGCCAGTTTGACTTGGAGAAAGAGGGCAGGGGACAGCTTGAAGAACAGGGACCGGAGGCTTTAGGCTTATCTGGCCCTGCCGGGTGGGGCTGGCTAGGGTGTGGGATTGGTGTGGGCGCAGGCTCCTCGGCCAGATGAAGTCCTGCAGGCAGAGGACGCCCAGCCCCCAGCGCTGCCCACCATGGCCCCGCCCACTGCTTGTGTGTGAGACACGCGTGCACACACATGTGCACGCACTCGTGCACCCAGCCTCCAGCGTGGGGCACGGTCACCTGGCCACTCAGTACCTTCCTTGCACTCCAGGGCCACGCGGGACTCCAGGTTGTCCATCTGCATCTGCAGCCGCTTCAGCGTGAGGTCGCTCTCGCGGGACTTGCGCTTGTAGGCGATGAGCACGGCCACGATGAAGACGGTCAGGAGGCCGCCGGCCACGGCAATGCTGACGATGGCGGGCAGGCTGAGCGGGCTGTCCGGCGCGATGTACACCATCCCCGGGGAGTACTCCACGCCGCCGACGCGGGCCTGGCGGCAGAGCGGGCGGGACGGAGCCGGGTGTGGGGACAGAGCATCCAAGGAGACAGCCCCAAGTCACCAACAAACTGCTGAGCGCGGGCGGACGAGGGAAATGGCCCCCGGGAGCAGAATCGCCTTTGGTTGTGAAAGCAGAGGAGAGGGCACACAGGGGCTGCGGGAGGGGTCCGGACGGCAGGAGAAGTCACACAGCCTCTCACTTAGGAGACAGCGTGTCATCTCCGTAAGGAAACAGCATGTGACAGGGATCTAAAGAGTGTGACATGATGACGTCAACGACTGGCTCCAGACATCTGCCCCGTTGTAAGGACGAGGCTCAGAACTTGATATCAGGGACCTCCCCAGGCCAGCAGCTATGCTTTCCTGAGTCCCTGTTCACAGTGAACCATTCATACATCGTGAAATGCTGGTTCGCAGCGCCCTCGCGACCACCCCAGCACAGAAGGGAGAAGTCAGAAGTGAGACAGGGAGGGGCCTTGGGGGTGGGGCGGCTGGAGGAAAGTTGCAGTGGGACAGGATCTCCTCCCGGGAAGCCCTGGTGGCCCGGGACCGAGCTGGGCTGCTCAGGCCCTCGTGTCCCTGTGCTCCGTCCACCCAGGCCAGACAGGGTCCCCCCAGCCTCACCATCACTTTGTGCCTGCCAATGAGGTTGGGCGACTCGCAGAGCAGCTGCACGTCCGACACCGTCACCGTACACGGCTTCTCCCCGACCAGCACGGTGTAGTTCAGCTTCACGTTGCCCCCAGCTACGGGCGGGATGAGGTTCTTGCCCTGGGTGGACAAGAAAGCCCAGTTCCCACCCCAGAGTCAGGGCCACGGCGACAGGCTAGCTCCAAGCCCTCCCACCCGGAGCTTCCAAACTACTGGTGAGCTGTGGAGAGGACATCTTCCCTACATAAGTGCCCCCACCCCACCCCACAAAAAAATCACCCCCACTTCCTCAGCGGGAAATCAATAATCAAGGCACTCTTCCAGCTTATCCCAAATGCAGCCTCAGAATCCTTCTCAACACAGAGCAGCGGGCGGTCACTACCAGCTGATTCAGATAGAGCAGATAAGGTTAAAAATTGCTGTCCACACTCTGAAGGAACCCTGTGCTGTGGTTTTCGAAGGGGCTACACGGAAGAAGCAGGATGGGCCTTTGGCCTCCCAGGTGCTGGACTTGGGAGAGAGGAAGCAGGGGAGTCAGACGGCCAGGGTGCACCTGGCCGCCCTGATCGGGCCCCCGCAGCCCAGCCTGTAAAAGAGTAAGCCTCTCAACACAGTCTCAGACCGAGTGTTTGCACACTCGGGGCTACAGCAGAGTCTCTGCCAGGGACCCCAGTCACGGAACAAGGCAGGAGCCTGAGGCCTCTGGCCTCTTCCTGTGACTTGAAAAGCATCCTCCTTCCACCCAGCGGCCTCCTTTCCCCCGCCTCCCACCCACAAGCCTCCACCTACCTTTAGGATGATGGGCGTGCCCGGCTTGAGCTCCAGGATTCCTGAGGGACCAAAGGCCTCAAACACAGGGTTGGGATAGTAGGTGAAATTGGTCTTGTTGAGGATCAGCAGGGACTGGACGTTGTCTAGGATGAAGCCAAACTCCTCGGGCCTCTCGGTCAGGTCGGACTGGTGGTCGGGCCCCAGAGCGAGGGCCGGCGCCTGGCAGGTCATCTCGGTAGCGTTCAGAACCTCGCAGAGCTGTGGAGGGGAGACAGGACTGTGGAGCATACCTCTGCACACGCAGGCCCCACCGCGCCCCCCAGGCCACCCGCGATGCTGCCGTATGGCACCGCCTTGGCCCGGGACGGTTATGCAGGAGTCAGAACGCCTCCGCAGCCAGGACCCCACGGCCTGGGCACTCGAGGAACGAGCTGTGCCGCTGGCACCTGGCTCCGCTTGGCCGTGGTGGGCAGAGCAGGGACTAGGGCATTGCCAAGCTAAGGAGCGGGACTGGGGGCCAAGAGGGTGGAGGAATATGGGTGTAAAACCCCATACACCCCATACACTCCTCCATGCCTGTATCCTGAAGTGTGAAAATGCCCTCACTCAGCTCCTCCAACCCACCATCCCAGTGCTCAGGGTGTCACGTGAATTGGGTCACCAGGGTCCAGGACAGGCCTTTCTGAGTACTCGGGGCGCCCCACACCCTGTAGGGAAACCGCATGCTGAGCAGACAGGCTCCATGGCTCCTGCCAGCCCTGGACTCACATTGATGTGCTCCTTCCCTCCATGCTTGGCACGGATCTGGGGGTTCTGGATGAGGTCCAGGTGAGTCCCCCACACGGCGATGGGTGTGTTTCCACTGGCCGGGGAGAAAGAAGGAGGCGTGTAAACACAGGGACAGGAATAGCAACTACGGCGATGATGATAATCAGTCAGACTGAGCTCTGACATGAAAGACCACGATCACCAGTAGGCATGACAATGTTCACAGAGACAACGGTGACAAGCTGACTGAATAATAATAAGGAGGCGCTCTCAGAGGCCAAGGCGAAGACAGTGATGACCAGATGTCCGTGGCCATCCTGTGCCGAGCTCATCTGGAGCGTGGACACCCTGCGGCGACGGGGGCTACAGCTCAGCCTTCTCCGCTGCCCGAGGCTCCTGACGGCAGCCTTCACCAGTCTTAGAAAGATCTTCACAGTGCCCTTGGCCTGATGGAGCAGACCTCCCACACCAGACCCTCTAGGGTCTGAGCACAGCCTCCTGTCCCACAGCATCCGTACCACAAACCTCCACTTCAGAGGCTTCAGTCAGCTTGGACTGGGGAAGGCAGAGGCCCAGACCCCAGGACCCTCTCTGGGAACGCAAATATGGAAGCCTCCTGGACCACGGTCTCCTCACTTCGGGGTGTCAGCCAGAGAACTGATGATGGGTGGGGGGTCAGGAGACTCATTTTGGTGTAGCTTTTCAAAGGCAACCTGGACGCCATTGTCCTACTTTCGGGTGACCGTGAAGCTGACATGGGGTGGGGCTGTCTTCCTTGGGGACGACTCAAGGCAAAGGGAAGAATCACCTTGTCCGCAACCAAGGGAGTATCTTCCAGAAGAATCCTACTGTCTACAATAGTTGAGTAGTTAGAAGCTTGGTGGGCAAAGAATCTTGGACACCCACATTCATTTCTACCCTGTATCCATCTGTCCCTGACACCGCCCCCCCACCCACAGTCCTGTGAAGCCATGAACTCTTCTGCCCATGACAATGTCTAAGAAAGAGCTGTGATATCCAAC
Source organism: Micronycteris hirsuta (assembly GCA_004026765.1). Classification (NCBI taxonomy): domain Eukaryota; kingdom Metazoa; phylum Chordata; class Mammalia; order Chiroptera; family Phyllostomidae; genus Micronycteris; species Micronycteris hirsuta. The sequence continues at coordinate 5,786 of PVJI01012769.1, read as the reverse complement.
CATCTCCCAATCTTCTCGATCAACTCAAGATGCCTTTATCCAATGCCTCCATCACCGTTCCTTACACCCCCCGGGCTGGTGTAAGCAATGTAGCGCTGGAATTCTGCAGTGCGCCACCTCCGGGCAGGTGTGACCTGCAGCAAAACCCTGCAGCCACGGGCAGACCCTGCACCTAACTCCGCCTCGCCCTTCCTGTCTGAAAAATGGGCGTGGCTGCTGAGTGCCAAGGAGGATGGCACCTCCATTTCTGTGACCATGATACATGGAAGAACCGAATTAAAAGAGTCCCTGACTTCCTCAGGGACTTTGTCTCAGGCACAGGAGCCCACTTCCTGGACTCAGCAGGACCCGGGGGAAAATCCGGGAACAAATTTTTACAGGCTATTTCCCCACTCCATGCCTCGTGGGTCTCCTCTGCTGTAAGATCGTAACTAAAACCAATAAGGTTTGGGCCTTAGAGAGTAAATTGCTGAGGACAACCAAGTCCCTCATCGGGAAAGCAGCCTCTCCTGGTATAGGGCAAACTCTTTCTGTAAAGGGCCAGAGAATAAACACTTCAGGCTTCCCAGGCCACGTGGTCTGCCACAATTACTCAGCTTGGCTGTTGCAGTGAGAAAGCAGCTACGGACAAAACACATACAAATGAGCATGGCTGTGTTCCAATAAAACTTTATTTACAAAAGCAGGTGGACAGCCCGACTTGGCTAGCCTGGAGTTTGCTGACTCCTGGTTCAGAAAACTCCTTGTTCTCTGCACTGGACTGGCCCCTGACTCCTGCCTCAGCGGGTGGCGACCACATCTTCATGCCCTCCACCACACCCCCAGTCCGAGCAGACAGTGGGAGGGCTGAGGACGCAGGGGTGGGGAGGACTGCACCGTGCATTTCCACCTCCCTGAATTCTCAGCCGCCCTTGGAGCGAGTGACTGATGGGGAAACCCTGAACCCAGGGAAGTTAAGTAACCTTTAATGTCACTTGGCTGGTAAGCAGTGGAGCTGGGCTGAGCCCACTCTTTCTGACCCCAAGCCCTCATTCCATCCCCCACGTGGTCCCTGATGCAACAGTTTCCCAAGATCACCAGGGCCTTGTGGTCTGGATGCCCTCTGCAGGCCCTGGAGAGGCGGAGCCTGCCTGAAGTTCCCTCCCTGAAGGGAGACATCCCCACTCCAGGTGCCACCAAGCCAGGGCTGAAAGCATCCCTAGGGATCCTGGATTTCCCAAGCCCCAGGGGTAATCACTCAGGAGGTGGAGACCCTGGGAAATTATGCAAATGACCCAAGTCAGCTTGTGACTGGCTGAGCGAGAGGCAGCACCAGAGGGTCTTTCTGCACCAGCATTGTACCTGGCTCCCTGGCGTCAGAGACGTGTTCTGTGGACTCCTGTCCTACGCCAGAGAAAGCGCAGGGAACGAGACCCAGTCCCTGCCCTTGGGGAGTTTTTGCAGTAGTGGGAAGGACAAAGCAGGCAGGCAACTGGAGGTCATGGTGCTGAGACAAAAGCCAGCGGGAGGCTGTGGAAGCACAGAGGATGCTCATGCTAATGGAACCCTGCTGGTGGGCATGCACCTGCTTTCCTTCCAGAGTGGGCCAGGGAGAAGCCGGACCTGATCTCACTCTTCCTCCTACGTTCCTCAGCAGGACTTGAATTACTGTCCATATTCGCCAGGAGCGAGGTTTAGGGGAGTGGGACTGAGGAGGAGTGATAGGGGAGGGAGACAGTCACTCTGAGATGGGTGCATGGCCTCCATGCCTCAAATCAGAGGCCACGGCCTCTTGTTCGTCAGAGCTTGGCCTCCAGGACCGGGTCCTACTCAGAGATGTCCTCTGAGAGGAGGGGGCCACCGCAGGCCACAGTCTTCTGATTTGGGGGAGGGAGGGGGTGTTCTAAACCAACCCCAGTTCATCAGTCCCCAAAGTGGGACACGGCCCCCAGAGCTCCCCTTGGCTTTTGAGAGACGAGGGAGGACAGGGAGGGTGGGCAGCGGCTACCTGACGATGCTCCAGTCTGGCTCAATCCGCACGATGGTGGGGTCCTCCACATACTGGAAAAACAGGTCCTGGCGGATCTTGGCCCTGTCCACCTGCACCGTCACCTTCATCTCCATCACCTCCTCTGAGGACGTGGTGTTGCAGACGATGTAGGAAGAAGAGCGCCTGGAGGGAGGGAAGACATGGAGCTCGGCTCCTGGGGGTCCAGGAAGGAGGTGGACCTGGGTCAGGGCCCCCTCACCCCGCTCCCTGTTTGTCCGGCTCCTCGGAGGCAATGGTGAGCCCTGCCTCAGATATAAACCTTTGGGAACTGCTGACAAAGACAGGTTCTTCTGAGCCCTCTTTCTGACTAGGCCTCCCCCTTGAACCGGTCTTCAGCCTGCCCAAGCCCACTCTCAGCAAGAATCCTGCTAAGTCAGGTTAGCAAGAATTCCCCCAACCCTTGATACCTGAGCGCTCTCTATACCTGAGCACCCTGGCCGGCCTTCAGCAAAAATCCTGTTGAGCTGGTTCAGTAAGTATTTCCTCTTAGTAATTTTCTACCCACTGACCTCTTACTCTGCTGGTTCGGTGTAAATCCCCAGCCGTCTTTGCTGTGTTTGGAATTGAGTCTTTCTTCCCTATTGTGATAGGTCGGCACCTACTGCAACAGGCCTGCATCAACTCTCTTTACCCGAGATAGTTAGGTGCCAAACTGTCACAATCAACTTTTCTTTAACGGTCTTCCTGCAAGGCCTGGCCTGGTCTGACTGAAGGGTTGTCGTGGTCCTCAGCATAACTCCCTCCCGGGAAAACCTCTCTCAGCAGAAACCCCAGCCTGCAGAGGGACCGCCCCCTGTCACATCTCCTACAGTCGGAGAGTCTTTCACGAGGCACATCTCCTGCCTCCCCGGCCCCCAGGCTCCTGGCTCGTGAAAGGCAGGCCCATGTGGGGTTGGATGGTGGAAGCAGGGGGACAGAGAGTCAGCCGCCTTTGGAGATTCGGTTGTAGCTACCTGGGGCAGCTGCCCCCACCAGCTCTTGGCAGTCCCCGCTGGCTCTGCAGCAGCTGGTGAGAAGCTAACCTGAGGGAAGGGGCTCTCCATCCCAAACTGTGTCCTGTGGAAGCTTAGGCTCTGCATGGTGGGTGGTATGGGGCACCAAGAGGAAACTGAGCAATGGCACAAGGGGCTCATCCATGGGGAGGGGTGCCGGGCAGGTCTTCAGACTGAGCCAAACATCCACAGCCAGGGGTGCCCAGAAAGCCCTGTCCCAAAAGGGTCAGCCATGTTCCAGAGGAGAGGAAGCATTTCCAGAGGTTAGCCTGAGCTCTCAGCTGCCTGGGCAGCCCCACCCCACTCTGTGCCATGCACCCCAAAGCCTACCTTGCGGTGAGTTACCTGTGGAAGAGGCAGGGCTGCTTCCCGAACATCACCACCACATTGCTGCCCGCGTTCAGGTTGGTGCCCGTGATGGTCACCTGGGTGCCCCCGGACATGGGCCCCCGGCTGGGCTTCAGGTCTGAGAGGGTCAGCGTCTGTGCGGAAAAGGGTCTGACCTGAGACACAACCAGGAAGGGCCCAGGAGGCTTCTGCGCAGGCCTGAGGCAGCACCCATGGCCCGGTGTCACCTTCTGGAATCCCTATTGTTGGTGGCCTCCCAGGGGGCCGGCAGACTTTTGACGCTTGTGTGGAAAGGCACCTGTTCTGGCCCCTAAAGTTTGCATTTCTATATTAATAATAGTAATAATACCAATAATAGCTGCTATGTACTTTTTTTTAAGTGGCGGGCTTTATAGCTTCGTATATATAATTTAATACATTTTAAAGATATATAAGTCATTTAAGCACCCAATTAATCCTACAAGGTACGTGTTATTACCCATCGTACATTCAGAGATGTTAGGTACAGTTTCCAAGGTAACACAGCTGAAAAGCAGTGCAGCTGAGACCTACTCCAGAGCTCTCGCTCTTCACCCCCTCTCCAGTCTCCAAACACATTTGCTTTCGGAAGGTGATCTGTGCCTTCCGCAGACCTTCAGAGAGCTGCCCGAAGCACCCAGGGGCCAGAGCAATGGGGTGTGAAGGCTCCAGGGAAACCAGCTGGGGGAGGCGGGCAAAGACGGGTCAGCGGATTGAGTGGAGTCGAATTGGAGATGGTGGGGTGGGGACGCCGAGGACCAGGAGTTGCTGTGTGTTCTTTCATTAGCATTTTAATGGAAAAAACTTTCTTCAGTCCCAGGTGAGAAGACTGTATCTGCATTTAAATGAAGATTGCATTCTCCCCGCCCCCCCAGCACCTGCCCCCTCGAAGAATTCTGCACCGAAAGTTGAACCCACTCAGCTGCGCTGGCGGGCAGCCTGCACACAGAAAGGCCTAGTTCCGTAACACCGGAGAGGCCTGCAGCCCGCGGCCTGGCCTGTGCGTGCGCGTGCCCGAGTACGGGCGCAGGGCACGCGCACGGGGGCGCAGGCTGAGATCCCCCCCCCGCGCTCTGCTCGCAGGTCCCGGCAGATCCCGGGCCTGGCAGCGCCGTGACACCCACCAAGTCGAGGAACGCCTTCTTCTGCCTGGGCTACTGGCTCCACCAGAGACGGGGCGGAGTGAAGTGCGGAAAGGGCGTTCCTTTCTCTGGGCTGCGTGGAGCACGCTGTTTGACTTGGGACAAGTCACTTACCCTCTCTGATCACAAAGTCAGGGAGCTGGGTCAAAAAGCAGTTATCTCAAAGGTGCCTGCCGGTTTTCTGGTTCTGTAACTTGGTGTCACCTCCCACAAGAGGTTTCTTTACCCTACTGTCTGTAAAGGGAGAGCTTTCGGACCTGGGCCCTGCTGACCCCAGAGAGAGAAGGGAAAGGGGTGACTCTGTGTGCGCATGCGCTGCGCACAGGGCCTGCAAGGAGGGAGGGGGTGGGAAGAGATCTACTAATCAGAAGCAGCGAAGTTAAGATAGAAGGGGGATGAAAGGACCGCAGGCTCCCTGGCTGCCTGTGGGTGGGGGACCTGGACCGGGTAGAAGCACATAACCTCTGCTGCCTTTGCTGCGATAGTTCTAGGGGCAGGGAGAGGATGAGTTGGAGACTGTTTTAAAGTTGCGAGAAACTATAAATTATTCAGGACATGCTTCATAAATATTTCACGGTGGGTTTGCACGGGAAATCAAATGCTACCTTATTTGCCACCTCTTCGCTGGGCTCCCTGGATGGAGGTAGAGGGAAGGGAAAAGCACTTTTTCTAGGGGGATCTCCAGGGACAGAGCTTGTGACACAAGCCAGGGTGCATCACGGAGCCTGGCCTGACTTGGGGAGGGAAACTGAGGGAGACCCGAACCTTACCCCTGACCTCGGCCCGGGGAGGAGCACCCCAGCATGCCCCAGGGCCTGAGAAGCAGCCCCGAAATCCCAGAGGAGCCCAGGAAAGGGGGTACCCGGCTGAATCCGACTCCAGAGGAGCTCCGGGCTTCCTGTGGGGCCCAGCTTGATCTGCCTGCCAGCTGCCTAGCAGGCAGTGAGGGCTCTGAGGGGCTGCGGACCGTGAGAGAGGGCCGTTCCGTCTCTTCCCAACTTCCCAGTGAGATTCTCAGAGACCTCTGCCCCTCAGCCCCACTCTGAACCCCTGGGAGCTCTCTGGGGAGGCCCTCCACAATCAAGCCTCCCCTTAAATACAAACTGGGGTTCGGGGGCGGAGACTGGGGTCCCTACCAGCATTCCTCCTCCTTGAAAGTTTTCCCCGGGTGAACACAGAGCACCAGGACGGCTCTTCTGAGATGCCTCTCCGATAGGGACGTGACATAAACGTTTGAGGCCCAGAGACCCACGGGAC
>PVJI01012768.1:0-50372 GCA_004026765.1 Micronycteris hirsuta | reverse complement strand
CGAGGGCGCGTAGAAGCCAGGCCGGGAATGCAGAGCTCATTAAATGGCCAAAGTGGGATTTGAACCCAGGTCTCTACTGAAAGAATAGGACAGTTGTCTTGCTTTAGCCTGGCTTACCTTGCCCTCTCCGTCTGTCAAGGTCAATTCCTGCCTCTGCCAAGATCAGATTTGTCAGGTTACTGGTGAGAGGTTGCTGAGTCGGCAAGGTGTCTTCTGCCCTGGGGTTGGCTTTGTGTTAACCTGGGCAGGCCCACAGCACGTGTCTGATAACCCTTTGACCCCTCAAACTCCTTGTTTTCTTCTGACTTGTAAAACGAGTTTGCTCAGGCCTTCAACAGCTAAACCTAACAGCAGCTAGTGCTCACTGACGCTCCCCCGACCCAAACATACACACACTCTGAGCGCTTCCTACTCTCTTTTTCCCTCCTGGCTGCTATTTGAAGGGCGTGGATACCCACCGACTGCCCCTGTACCCTACACCTCCCCTCCTCAGCTGTAGCTGCAGCTGCCTCTGGGGGGCGCTCTGCCTTCAAGGCTTGCTGAGTCATGGAGGGAAACGGGAACGTCTGTGACTGCAGCCCACGGTGCTGGTGCTGGGTCACCAGGTGGCCCGGCACAGCAGCTCGGAGGGCAGGGCAGGGGACCTCGGGGAAGGTGGGGGTCGTGAACACAGCATCTGCCAGTCCTGCCAGGCCCCCCGGCGTGGAAGGCAGAGCACCCGCAGAAGGTAGAGTCCGAGATGTCGCCTGAGTTTTGGGTGGGTGGGGCTGCCACTCACCGGCTGGAACACAAACAGGGACAGGTGGGTTTGGGTGGAAGATGATCAGCTAGTTTGGGCAGCGTCGATTTCCAGAGTCCCCAGGGGGCGTTTAGCCCTTAATGGACGCAGGTCTGGGGAAGACGTTCCATGAAGTAAGAGGTGAGATAACAGCGCTTACGCTTACTTTTTCTGGAGAGAAGAAATAATTCCTTGTTAAGTAATAAAGCTTTGCTTCTAACTCGAATGTTGATTAAAGTAGGACAGGTAGAGACACCCTGAGGCAAGGGCTTGTCCGGATGCTCTGTGCCTCCTCTGCCGTCACTCTGTCCCGTTAGTACGGGTGACCTGACGCTCTCTCCTTCCAGAAGGGTCGGCGGTCGCGTCCCTTAGCACCAGCGCTGGCCTGGTTTGGAAAGAACCTTTAGGAACCGGAGCTCTCTCTAGTTCTGACCGCAGCTGAGTGGTTCTTACTGTGTAAACAGGAGTTCGCGTCAGCGGACCGCAGACCTTAGGTTTATCTGAGCATCACACAAGGATCAGGAGTCCTGGGTTTTATCCTGGAGACCCGGGGGCCCACGTGTCCACAGCAGCCCGCGCTCTGCATCGCCTTTGAGATAGTGCGGGTCACGTGCCGGTTGCTGGTGACCACGGTTGGGACTGGAGAGTGGCTGCGCAAATCCTGCTGGTTGTCGGGGGTGGAAGCTGCTGGTCCCAGCCTCGTCTGCAGTGGTGCTAGAACATTCCGTTGCTGTGGCCTCTTCCGTGATGCATGGCTGCACTGATAAGAGACGGAAATAGAGGTTTCTACCTAAAACCTTACTGCTAGTCTTCCCACTGATTTCTTTCTAAACCCTGTTCTTTCTTTTCACTAATTCACTTCAGAAATGACTTTTAGTCACGACATTCTCCCACCCCACTCCCTTTGACAGTCGCTTGCCCTCAAATTAATCATTAGCATGTTCTTTTGTTTTCATGGTGATCTTTTGTTAGCCTGCATAAAGTGAACTTTGTAACACAAACTCCACCCTAACACTGGAAATGGCATAATTCAAGTGCACTGTAACTGGACCGACTGCTGGATATAAGCAGGTGAGACTCCGGGGCTCATTCTTGTGGGGGTCTGTCCAGCTGGTTTGAGCACCAGTTTGGGGGCCCAGTAACACCCACCCTTTCTGTGAACAAAGACTTCCTTATCTCCCCACCCCTTCCCACAGTTCCATGGGTTGGGAGATCTTTTTTCTTAAACCACAGAAACTGTATTTATTTATTGTGAGAGTTCCTTTTTCCATTTTTATTAACCAGGGGCCTATAGCTAGGTCTGAAATCAAAACAAGCTTCAAACAGTATCAACATTAACTTTGATTTTCCGGAGGGTTGCTGTCTGCTAACCTGTGTTCCTTCACAATGAACAGAGAGTTCCTGTAACATTTTTTAAAATGACAGGAATGTGAAGCCCTCCTGCCATGTTCTTCCTCTTGCTTCCCTGCCCCCACCCCACCCCCAGGGGCAGGCTCAGGGGGTCCCTGTGGTCCTAGGGTCTCGGATGAAGCAAGGTCTGTACCTGGGCAGTTTGGAGTCTTATTAGCAAGTTGTTGTGTGTGTGTGTTTTTTTTTTTTATGGAGATAGATAATTAAAAACATCCACTGAAATGAATTTTTATTAAGACAAGTACCACCTCCCTCCCCATTTGTGGGGAGCGTAACAGGTGACCCTTGGTGCGGTTCTCAGCCCTGTAATACCAGTGGTCTGGTCCTGGAGACCCAAGCTCCTGAGCTATCACCTCTGTTTTTTTCTCACCTGCGTCACTAAAATGCCTTTCCTGTTCCTCTCTCCCGTCCCTATAACTTTTTCTCTCTGTTGGCTTTGTGCCTTCTTGCACTTACCCGCTTCCCGTTTCTGTTCCCCGCTGTCTGTTTCTTGCAGAGAATTGGGGCCCTGGAAGGGCAGGGGCGTCTCGTGTGTGTGCCCACTGTGCTGGCCTGGCCGGCGGGCACAGGAGCCTGGCAGCGACCGCCTCCCCAGGACCCTCCCTGGGTGCCAGGCCCTGCCCGGAGGATGTAGCCAACCTCCAATGCAATCCTGCCACACCCACAGCAGCTTTAGGGGGAAGTAGGTGGCTGTCACTATCCCCACGTTCAAGACTGGGACACATTTTCACATAACTTGGTTAAAGTCACACCTCTTTGTGTTCTTTTAGGGACACTTTTTATCTCTTTCCTTTGGCCCTTAGGATGGAAACATAAAATGATTCAAGGACAAAAAGTAGAGTATGAAGAGAAATAAAAGGTCTGCAAAATCAGTAGATGGAACCAACGCCCCCGAATAATCACGTGGGCTCAGGGAGAGGGAGGGTCCTTCGCCTTCTGGAGCTCCGCCCTCTCGGCGCCGGCGCCGTGCTTCCCGGTTCGGTGCGGTCCTGTCCTCAGGCCTCCTGGTTTCCCACACTGCTTCCATGTTCAGAGGTTACTTGGGCCCTGACTGGAAGCAGTATGTTTGCTTTGGTTTTATTTTTTAGCTCTTCCAGCCAATCATACATCCCTTCCTAACAAACAGAGGGTGCTGGTTTGCCTGGGCAAATGACCCTGAAGAGAACATTTCCAAATAATTGGACTTCCTTGTTGCTGTTGAGGTTAATATTTAACAGAAAAGGAACATTTTCTTTAACCAAATAAGGATTTGGGGAACTCACTCGTTGATGTTTTTATTATTCATTGTATTTTTAAATCATCAGTTTTCTGTAATTGCCTGTCAGATATCATCTCTAGTTTAGCATAAAGACAAAAGAAAAATTTTATTTTAACCCTGATTTTTATGTTCATGCACTTTTTTGGTAAGTCATTTAAAATCTCCCTTCCTTGGGGAGGAGATGGCCATGTGTGTGTTAGGAACTTGGTGAAAAATCCCTCCTGTGTAATGAAGATTGGTGGAAAGGCAGGTTTCCATTACAGTTGATGTCCAGAATATCACCATTCTGTAAAATGAGGGACTCAATGCATATTAAAGGGCGAATAATCGTCATTGCCACTTGTTCACAGAGAGTCAGGGCAGGTGACCAAAAATAGAAGGTTCAAGTTGTACAAAGACAGTTTAAGGTAAACATCAGCCTGTATAAATTTCCTTTAAAAACCTTAATAAGGTTCCATTGGGGTAATACATTCTTCTCATGGGACAGTTAAGGAGCAGGGGCCTCCATTACTGAGGATGTTGGACTGAGAATGGGAATGGCCCTCTGTGTTCCGAGATCCAGGCACAGAAATGGGGGTCCGTGAGTGGAGTGGCGTGCGGAGCCAGGTAACTGTCCCGGAGCAGGAGCGCCGATGATTTGCGTGTCCAGCCAGCGGTGCCAGGCAGACCACTCCGGGACACTGTGGGGCCAAGCGTTTGGACTGAAGGAGTCTTCGGTCCCTTTCATTCTCATGTATATAAACGGTTTGATTTCAGTAGATTTTCCATCTGCTTCGCTAATTTCCACCGGAGCATCCTTAGTAAAATTTATTGTACATAAAAAAAGTCCCAGTGTGTATAACTTTTGGGTTTGTGCCTTTATTTCTCTCTTTGTTTAGTTTGGACCAAGGAAAAGGCATTTTACTAACACGTTTTAATTCTCTTGGAAAGTGACATGGAACCTACATTATTTGAGGTGTCGAAGTTTCCATGGAAACAGGGCCAAGTGCTGACAGATGCGGTCCAAGGGCGTGCGGCGTGCCCCTCCGTGCTCCCCCGAGCCTTCTCCTGCCCGGGCTTCTCGCATTTATCCCTTCTGTGCATGCTTATGTAATCGTGTCTCTGCTTTAGTTTTTGGAATGCATTAATTTATATGGTACCCTTCCTAAGTGGACTTATTCTTTCTTTCATCTGAAAAAGACATCGTTTTTCCATCGGATTGATGGCTTTGCTTTTTACCTAATAGCAAGAAGTAAGGGGTTATTTGTCATGGTAGGAGTTAGCCTCTCACTAGAGTTGGGCTGGGCCGCAGATACCAGCCAGTCCGGCCTTGCAACCAGTGCAGGCTGCCTCTCGCAGAGGGTCCAACAGGGGGCTGCCCAGCCTTTGCTGGGATACTTCTAGTCATGGGAAACTCACTGCCTTTTCCAGTGTTTTAACAGCTTGACTAAGTAGGTCCTGCTGTTTTAAAGCCAGAGTGTGCCTTCTGGTTACTTCCACCTGCGGCCCAAGCTCTCTCCTCTCTCATGATACAAAATAATAACCAGTCTTTTTCCTCATTGATTGCTCATAAGCAAAATAATAACCAGTCTTTTTCCTCATTGATTGCCCAGGAATATTTCTCTCCCCTTCAAGCTCTAAGTTTTCCATCTATAAAATGCCGTGACTGGTGTGGCTCAGTGGGTTGGGCATTGTCCTGCAAAGTGAAAGGTCGCCAGTTCGATTCCCGCTCAGGGCACAGGCCTGGGTTGTGGGTTCAGTCCCCGGAAGGGAATGTACAAGAGGCATCTGATCAGTGTTTCTCTCCTTCTCTTCCTCCCTTCCCTTCCCCTCCCTCTAAAAATAAATAAATACAATCTTAAAAAAAAGTGATGATCTCCCCATCTGGTCATCTCACCAGGATTGAGGTAAAGAACAACTGAGATAATTGTGACCTTAGGCAAAATCCTTTTCTTGTCTCAGAGTATTAACACCTTAGTTTTATCTCTGCTCTGTGATGTAATGGGAAACAGCTGCGCCTGTCCATCGGCCTGGGAGCCTTGGATGGGTGCTTTCCAGCTGATGTTCTGGCCATTAACGAATGAATTTGTCTCTTCATGAAACACTTACTGACCTTTCACTATATGCCCGGCTGGCACTCGCTTGGGCCCTAAGTGAATATAGAAATGGTGAACGAGACGGGTACCGTCTGTGCCTTACGGGGCTTGACTTTTCTCCCTTAGGTCTTTTTCCTTTGAGATATAAATGCTTTCGATTGTTCAAACTAAAATAATATTGTTAGTCTATGTTTACTCGAGTGTTTGTGGTTTTCTGACGAGTCCCACATCTAACAATGTGTCTCTGGTGTGCAGATATATGGAGCCTGGGGGTGATCCTTTTCATGCTGGTGTGCGGGCAGCCCCCCTTCCAGGAGGCCAATGACAGCGAGACGCTGACGATGATCATGGATTGTAAATACACGGTGCCAGCCCACGTGTCTAAAGAGTGTAAAGAGTAAGTAAAAGAAAGCATGTGGCTGTCCGGGCCCATTTGAGTTTTTGAACTTACTATTTCTGCTCTCGTTAAGTGTGTTTAGGGGAGTTGACCCCAGAATATGATTTGCAATTTACTATTAAAGTATAGGATGTATTACTTTATTTCTTAAATATGCCAGTTTTTAAGAAACTCATGTGCCTCTTCCATCTCTAGACGTGGGGGCTACTTTCACTTGAACTGCGTCAGCAAAACATACAACCACGCGGAGTTGTTTTAAGTTCCAGAGAAGAGTCTGTAGACCACCAACACACCATCTTAGGGTATACAGAGTGCTGCGTAATTTTATCTGCACACCCCTCCTCTGCAGAGCTCTGTTTTGGTGCAAGTGGCTGCGGAAGCCAGCAACCAAAATACACTCAGGTTGATTTATTTGGAATCAAAGTACCTCACAGTCCTATGATATGTGTAGTGAGAACTACAATGGAATAAAGGGGCTGTGGGGAGTTCAGTATTTCATTGACATCACGGGTGATATTTTTAAATGTGTTCAGATGAGATAGCTACTATACTTAAGGATTTTGCTGCAGTAACACAAGTTTGAGTTTCTCCCATCAGGTGGTAGCTAGATGGTGCCAGGTGGATACTAGACTTACTGAGGGAGATCCCTTTGTGATTATAGAAATGTGTCACCACTATGCTGTACACCTGAAACTAATATAACATTGGGTGTCACTTGTAATTGGGGAAAGAAAAAAAAAAAGGAAATGTGATAGCTTGAAGAACTTTCGCCCCGAGCCCCACCATAGGCCATGCGGCGGATTGCTCAGCACCTGGGTGTTCAGACTCTCTGGGTTCGAATACCAGCTTCTCCCTGTACCAGTGATGTGGCAACGACAGAACCTGCCTTTTAGGTTTTTCCCAACGTGAATGAGTGTATGTAACGCTCTTAGCTCATTCCTTGGCACAGCGGAAGCACTCGATGTACGTATCAGTGGCGGCGATGTTTATGCCCGTCCGCCTGTGACCTCCCACCACAGAAGGCAGGGCGTCCGCGGTGTGCGACAGTGATGTTTATTCCCGTCTGCCCGTGACCCCCCACCCCAGAAGGCAGGGCGTCTGCGGTGTGCGTGCTGAGTGTTTGCTGTGCAGGCGTGGCTCCGCAGCCCCTGCTGAGAAACTGAAACCTCAGCTTGGTTTTGTATCGAAATACATTATTCACAAGAATGTCTGAAATGTGTGCAATGGAATGAATGCCTCTGCACCTGGCGTCCAGCCTAAGAAATGGGACGGTTCTAACCGCGCGGAAGCCTCTGTGTCTCCCTCGCGGAGGAACCGTCTGTGATAATCATAGGGCCATTCAGTTTTCCGCTTTCTCCTGTGTCAGTTTTGCTGTTATGTTTTTCAAGAAACTCGTTCATTTCACCCAGATTTTCAAATGTGTTGGCCTCGAGCATATCTAATATCCTCACCTTTCTGCAGCCTGCAGACTGGGGGCGGGGGCTGCCCTTTCTCATCCCACTGCTGACAGTTTTGTCCTCTCGCAAGCCCGCCTCGAGCGGCCTTGCCCGAGGCTTGTCGTTTTCTTGGTCTTTTTCAAAGAGCTGCCTGTGCTTGTTGTAACGACTGGTTCACCTCCCCTCCAGCCTGATCACCCGGATGCTGCAGAGAGACCCCAAGAGGAGGGCCTCCTTGGAAGAGATTGAAACCCACCCGTGGCTTCAGGGAGTGGACCCCTCCCCCGCCACCAAGTACAACATCCCGCTGGTGTCGTACAAGAACCTCTCGGAGGAGGAGCACAACAGCATCATCCAGCGCATGGTGCTCGGGGACATCGCGGACCGCGACGCCATCGTGGAGTAGGTCGTCACCCTGTGTGCGGGGCCTCCGGCCCGGGCTCTGGGGCCGCCCCTCTGTCCTCACCAGGCCCGTGGGCACCGGTCGTGGGCAGCCGTCCCGGTCGGGAGGGTTCTGTCATTTACCTCTCGAGTTCCTGGCCCAGGGTCTGGCTCATAGGTTTTGTTTCTCTGTTTTTATTTTTGTGCTTGTGACCAAGGGCGTGTCAGCGAGGGCTGTGGCCCGTCCCCCCTCCTGCTGGGGCGCGTCAGAACGGCCTGCCTTGCACCCCAGCACCTGCCTTGCACCCCAGCACCTGCCTTGCACCCCAGCACCTGCCTTGTCCGTAGCAGTGCCCCCTTCATTCCCGTGCCCACCCCCCGGACCCCACAGTGAGCAGGGGAAGGAGGCAGCACCTCAAGTCCCCTAAATCAGGGGTTGGCACGTGGGGCCAGTCCCATATTTTTGTGAGTGCAATTGTCCTGGGCCACGGCGATGCCCATTCACGCACGGTTTGCCCGTGGCTGCGTTGTGGGACCATGTCAGAGCGTTTGTGAGGGAGACCACACGACCCACAAAGCCAAAAATAGTTACCGTCCGGTCCATAAGAGCCCCTGCTCCCATGACCCGGGACCCATAAGCTTTGCAACTTGTTAATTAAGTCCTTTAACACCAAAGAAGGATTTCATAACCTAAGACGTTTAGAAACCACCTCTTTTTAATACCCTAAGAAGTTCGGAATCAAGGATAAGATGCAATTACTTTTAATAGTGATTCATATCTGTAAGAGGTCCATCCTATCTATAAAAATACGAAACATTTCTGAGTCAAAAGTCACTCAACCTGTTGAGCGTTGGGCACGAGGGAAAGGGTATCTTGCCAAGGACGTGCATTTTAGGAATGTGTAGAAAGCAATTTTTCATTTTTGCATTGGTGAAAGGCTATTTTTGTCTCCCTGAATCGGCTCAGTGATTTTAGCTTAAATAAATACCTGCCATGGTGCCACAGAGCTATTTAATTCACGTCAATTCAGTTATAAATCCGAAAGGAGCGTCCATAGTGTCGTTCAGGAGACTCCACGTGCCCCAAGGGCAGCAGGGGGTGGCCCCTGGGCCGCCCCAGGGGGAGCACCTCCTCCGCTGCAAGTGCTGCCTGCGTGCAGAGCCGCGCGCTGCTGGCTCACCCTGGCCTCTTTCTTTGGGATCCTGTGCTCAGCCCGCCCTACCCCTGTCCAGCTGTGGCCCCGTGCACTTGTTGAGAACAGCCCATGTTGCTTTCCTGCATGTTCATGGTGTATTTTCACTAAGTACAGAAAGTTCCCAAACAGCTTAGGTGCGTATTTCTGGGCCTCGTGGGTTCTAGTGCATTCTCATGCTATTCCCGGGAAAGGCTGAGGGCCAGCTGCCGGACAGAGAGCAGGCAGGCCCTGGGCCCAGAGGGCCCCGTGCCCCGAGGGCCTTACGCCCCCAGCTGCTCCCGGCCCCAGGTCGGACTCAGAGTGTCACTTTGGAAATGGATGAGTGAACACGCATTGATGAAGAAGGTGCTAGTGACAGGCGGGCAGTTCCATGAACAGTTAGTTCATCAGTGTCTAAAATTCCAACAAATGCGAAGACAGCACAAAAGGAAAGACTTTCCCTGCTTGTTGTGGTCAGTGTTAGTGTCACAGTGCACATCCATGCAGCTCACTTCGTACTTCCGATGCAAGCCAGCCGGCCGGCCCCTGAAAGCTAACCACCAGCACGCAGGTGAGCGGTGGGGAGACCGCGTAGTTCCTGGGAGCCTCCTGGAACTGACGTCCCCCCGCCGCCCTCAGCAGTTTGGCTTTTCCTCACTTACTGAATGTTTTTACGCAGTTGCATTTTAGAATTTCAAGAGTAATCTAAACACTTGGGTTTTTTTTTTCTTGTTTGTGATCTTTCATAATTTTATTTTATTTTTTAAAGATTTTATTTGTTTATTTTAGAGAGAGGGGAAGGGAAGGAGAAAGAGAGGGAGAGAAACATCAATGTGTGGTTGCCTCTCACATGCCCCCTACTGGGGACCTGGCCCACAACCCAGGCATGTGCCCTGACTGGGAATCGAACCAGTGACCCTTTGGTTCGCAGCCCGCACTCAATCCACTGAGCTGATCCACACCAGCCAGGCCTAATCTTTCATAATTTTAAAGACTCCAGGTCACTGGATTCCTTTGCTTGTACTGTTTTAAAAAAAAAAAAAAAAAAAAAACCCACTTCTGCTTGTACAAAAGCCTGCTGACACACCTGTGCTCACCTCCGCCTCCCCAGGGCCCTGGAGACGAACAGGTACAACCACATCACGGCCACGTACTTCCTGCTCGCGGAGAGGATCCTGCGGGAGAAGCAGGAGAAAGAGATACAGACCAGATCTGCCAGCCCCAGCAACATCAAGGCCCAGTTTAGGTGAGAAAAAAATCTTCACTGATTTTAGTAAGTTAACGTTTTGAAATAGTGAACTTTGTTTGTTTGTTTGTTTAACGTGAGCGAGCATGAACAGTGATGGTGGCCTCTCCGTGTGTGTGTGTGAGGGGGTGGCTTGGGTTCTGTGTCACCAAGGATGCCCTGCCCTCCAGGGCTCAGTGTGGCTGCTGGCCTGGCCAGGGCCACACCTTTGGAGAGTTATTTCATTAAACTCTTCTAGGTCTGATACGCATTCATGTATTCTTTTCTTTAATTTTTTTATTCCAGGAGCAAGGCCAATTTTTCCTCAGTTATTTGAAATAAATTTTTAAAATAACAAAGCATTCCTGGGCCTTGATGGTATCTCAGGATTTCAGGGTTTGACAGATCAACCAGTGAGTTTATTGGCTGCTTAGCCTGGGAGGTCACTGAAGTTGCTCTGTGACTCAGCTTGCCAGTCTGTGCAATGGGAGTGATGACACCGATGACCTCCCGGGGGGTGGTGCGCAGTCAGTGAGTCGGTGCCTGTGAAGGACTTCCGGCCTGGCGCCCTGTGTTTGCTGGCATCGTAGGAATATGTCACCGCCACCATCTTCCTCCCCTTCCCTCCCTTCCTGAACTCTCCCTCTGCCGCCCCGCCTTCTCTCCCCAGTTTCTCTTCTTCTGCTGTGTTAGCTTTCCATTTAAAATCAAAGCATAAGAAAGCTAATTTTTGCATTTTCATTATGAAATTTATTTAGCATTCATATCCAGATAAAGTAACCCACAGAACTGTAGTGATTCAAAAACCAAAGGCTGCTCCCAATTCTCAACAATCCTCCACTCGTACATCCAGCTATATGTAATATATGTGTGGGAATATGTGATTATTATTTAAAAGAGGAAGAAAACCACTGGATTTCAAATTCCTTGCAGTCACCTTGCCATGTGCGGGTGGTTGCTTGGTCTGGAGCGAGAGGAGAGAGGAGTCCCTCTTTACTCTTTCCTTTAGGTGGCTGAAGAGTAAAGACTTGGAAGTCTGAACCGGAAACTGAGTTTCAGAGCTTTACGTACGTCCTGGATGTGTCCTTCAGTGATGAAACTAGGCACGCTGCCTGGCGCCTGCTTGGGTGGAGGTGGTCTGGGCCCCAGGAAGCCGGGGACTCGGGCATGAGACAGACCAGGACAGTGGCACTGAGGGCCGGCCAACCTGGCCCTGTCCCGAGCCCTCTGGTGGGAAAGCACAGCCCCAGAGCATCGCCGCACGCCAGACCCCAGCTCGGGAGCCACCCCAGGCTTTTGGAGAAGGGACTAATAGGTGGATTTGAGCTGTTTTCTGTTCAGTGAAACAGAACAGAGCTCAATCTGAAGGTGGTCAAATAGTTTACTTTCTTCTCAAACCTGCGAAGCCAACAGTAGCGATAAAGAAGTCTCAGAGCGTTCCACACAGTTTTCCTTTCCTCCTCCCGGGGTTCTGGGGGGGAGATGCCTGGAGGGCCTCTGTCCTCCTGTGGCCTGGGGCGCATGTCTGCCTACTTGCCTTCTCTTTGTGTCACTGTGACTTGAATGTCAAAGCCCTGGGCCTAACTCGGTCTGTTGCCGAGGGTGCCTTGCCGAGGGTGCCTTGCGGTCAGAGTGACCCGTCCTGAGTCAGGAGACTGGTGATTAAAGCAGCAGTTATTTGTTCTGCGGGGGGCGGGGAGCCAGGGTGAGCCAGCTGCACAGAGTAGGGGCACTCTTTGGGTCTTGCCAGTGTGGGAGGGAGCATGGTGTGGTCCGTCCCCCGCGAGCTGACCTCAGCACTGGGGAGGCTCAGTGCCCACTTCCTGTCAGAGAGAGGCTAGGCGGCCAGGAGAGCCACTGAGGCCCGGCTGCAGGGTTCCAGCCCGTGGCAGGCGTTGGCTCATTTGGAGGGCTTCAGAGCTTGCAGGGACACACCGCTGCCCTGCGGGCTGCGTGACCATGGAAATCCAACCTAGATGCCCCTGTCTTCAAGCTGTGCGACCTCAGGCAGGTGTTTCAGTTGCTTCATGTGTAAAGAGGGGATAAGAGCACCTACCTTGGGATTGTGGGATTAATTCCTGTGGGGCTGTCAACAGGGCTGGCTTTCCTAAGCACGCAGTCAGGGCGACCTGTGCTGTCCGTGTGACGCACCGTCCTGGTTGGCAAGTCTTCCTCTCCTTTGCTGGATAAACCACACTTTCTCCCAGTTGTGTGGGGTTTAGATACGTGCTCAGTAGCAGGGGGCTCCCCAGCAGTTGGATTGAGTCCTGCAGAGAGGAGCCGTCGGCTCAGAAGTGGCCGACGGTGACACAGGTTCCGGGGGCGGGGAGCGGAGGAGGCAGAGCTTTCACCGTGTCCGTGGCACCCCCCCGTCCTTCTCGAATGGACTGACTGCCGCTCCGGCAGGTGAGGCAGACACACTGTCGGCGCCTCGTCCCCCACCCCAGGGCTCCCCCAGGGTCTGTCAGGCGACCTCCCGAGTGGCCGCTCGGCCTGCAGGTAGCGCATGTGCAGCCCTCGCTCCGCAGGACCACGGGGCTCACGGGAGCGGGTGCGGGTGCATTGGTGGAGGGCCGATGACGTGTCCAGAGACGCTGCTTGACCTCAAACATCCCTGAACACTCAGCTTTCGCAAACTACCACGCAGTGACTGTGGCAAATGGACCCACTCCATCCTCCGGAGAACACAAGGCCCTGCGTTGGGGGAGAGATGTCTGTTATAAATTCCTAGGAGTTTTATCAAGCCGTAGGTTTAACTGGATTTTACTTCTAGGGTAACATAATTGGTGTGAAATGAAAATGTCAATGTGGAAGTGGCTGTTTTAAATGTGCCTGGCATCTGCTCGCCCCCTGGGCAGAGAGGACAGCTGAGAATTCCGAGGTGCTTATTCAGAACAGGCCAGAGGCCTCATTCTCCAAAGTCGTTGTCTTTGGCTTCCGAGCAGTGTTCTTGTTACGTGGTATCCCGAGACTGGGGGATAAAATTAAAGTTTAAATAATAGTGGATTTTGCTATCCAGTACTCTGGTGTGGACATGCGGATTAGACATTTATAGCTAGCTCATTGCATGTTTTAATCGGTGAAGAAGAGATTGTATTTGCCAGTGTACAGTCTTCAGTATTCTCATATTTAAATTCACTGAACTGCTTCCATTCATTTTTGCAAAACCAGACGTTGACACCACCCGGTAGCACTGGAGGACTCAGGCGAACTTTACTGGCAGTGACAGGCCTTCAGAGGCTGCTGCCTGTGACCCAGAGGGACAGAGTGTGACTGGTGTTCAGGTTTTGCTTTGGTGGTAACTCCCTTGTGCTTTTAAAAAATGTTTTTCTTGTGGGGTAAACGGCCATGTAGAAAAGAGTCGCTTTTCGCCCCTTTTCTGACAGCTGTGAGGCAGTTTTTGTCCTTTGCCCAAAAGCCCCAGGCCCACCCCGTTTCAGAACCGCCAGCCCGCGGGTTTGGCCCAGTAAGTCTGACGTCATAGCGTGCTTCCGCCCAGCCTGCGCGGCCTCACGTGGCTTGTCTCTTTCCGTCTCTCCCGCAGGCAGTCGTGGCCCACCAAAATTGACGTGCCCCAGGACCTGGAGGACGACCTCACGGCCACTCCGCTGTCCCACGCGACTGTCCCTCAGTCCCCCGCGCGGGCCGCCGACAACGTCCTCAACGGCCACCGCAGCAAAGGCCTGTGTGACCCGGTGAAGAAAGACGACCTGCCCGAGCTGGCGGGGCCGGCCCTGGCCGCGGCGCCGCCGGCCAGCCTGAAACCCGCGGCCAGCGGGCGGAAGTGCCTGTTCCGGGTGGAAGAGGACGAAGAGGAAGACGAGGAGGACAAGAAGCCCATGTCCCTCTCCACGCAGGTGGTTCTGCGCCGCAAGCCTTCGGTGACCAACCGCCTGACGTCGAGGAAGAGCGCGCCGGTCCTGAACCAGATCTTCGAGGAGGGCGAGTCGGACGACGAGTTCGACATGGATGAGAACCTGCCCCCCAAGCTGAGCAGGTTGAAGATGAACATCGCGTCCCCGGGGACGGTGCACAAGCGCTACCACCGCAGGAAAAGCCAGGGCCGCGGGTCCAGCTGCAGCAGCTCGGAGACCAGCGACGACGACTCGGAGAGCCGCCGGCGGCTCGATAAGGACAGCGGCTTCCCCTACTCCTGGCACCGCCGGGACAGCAGCGAGGGGCCGCCAGGCAGCGAGGGTGACGGCGGCGGCCAGAGCAAGCCGAGCCCCGGCAGCGGCGGCGCGGACAGGGCCAGCCCTGGCGAGGGCGGCGCAGGCGGGGGCGGCGCGTCGGGCGGCTCCGGTGGCGCCCCGGGCGGCACGTCGGGTAGCGCTCGCCGCTGCGCGGGCCCCGCCAACTCCAGCGCCACGCAGCTGGCGGCGCGCAGCGCCGGGGAGCTGGTGCAGAGCCTCAAACTCATGGGCCTCTGCCTGGGCTCCCAGCTGCACGGGGGCGCCAAGTACATTATCGACCCGCAGCACGGCCTGACCTTCTCCAGCGTCAAGGTCCAGGAGAAGTCCTCGTGGAAAATGTGCATCAGCTCCGCCGGCAACGCGGGCCAGGCGCCGGCGGTGGGCGGCATCAAGTTTTTCTCCGACCACGTGGCGTCCAGCACGGCCGAGTTAGAACGGATAAAGAGCAAGAACCTGAGAAATAACGTGCTCCAGCTACCTCTGTGCGAAAAGACCATCTCTGTGAACATCCAGCGGAACCCCAAGGAGGGGCTGCTGTGCGCGGCCAGCCAGGCCAGCTGCTGCCATGTCATTTGACTGCGAGGCCAGGCCACCGACGCTTCCTGCTGGGGGCAGTGAGGACCGCTCCCTTCGCTGTTTCCCTTCCGGTTTTGCTATTTTACAGCAGGCAATTATTTATTACCTTTTCATTTGTTCGCCTGGCGATGTGACAATGCATGGTCTTTGTGCATGCTGCTGCTAGACCCTACCTTTCTTTTCCAGCTGAACAGTCTGCTGTGTCATTTTTACATTCATAATTTTAATGTGGATGACCAGGAGTAAATTAAAATGTATATTTGGAACCTAATGTAAGTGGAGCACTTAGAAATTTGATGTTCCGCACTTAACCTAGAGAGAGAAGAAAATGTTTTTGTTTCCTTGTTGAAAAATCTAAATTCCTGTCCTGACCTTCCGGTGATACGGAAACTCCGTGCTCGGAGGCACACTCTGGTGTCCGAGGCAGAACCAAAGCAATAACAATGTGATGCCCACAGGCCAGGAGCCCGCCTGCCCGCGCACAGACGGGTGCGCGCCTGCCAGCCATCCGGGGCCTGTGCGGGGCAGACTACAGCCAGTGTCTGCACTAGAACCTCAGCCGTGATTTCAGCATACCCACACCTGTTTGTCTTAAGCTAGTGAAAAAAGGTTTGGGCTCTTAAAAGTTAACTGAAAAAGATTTTCTTGTTTTGTAATAGGTGAGATGAAGTACTTAGATTTATAAGGCAGCTTTCCCCGTAGTGGTAAATTACAAGCAGACAATCTTCTTTTGTAATGTGGTAAAGTGAAATGATGATGTCTTAACTCTAGTTATAGGGTGTATGTCTGTTTAACAGAACAAAATGACGCTCTGTGTAAACTCCTTCGTGTCGGGCACAGCCCAGGGTTTCCTTTAGAACCAGGGAGAAGAAGCTGGAGGGCCGCACACGGAAGCAAAGGCACACGCGGAGGTAGGCAAAATCAAAAACCCGTCAACTTGCAAAACATACACACGTGGATTTGATTTTAGGGGGTTTGGTAATTAGGTTGTCTGTTTCGTTGTTTCCATTTTACATCCTTTAGCTCAATTAACTATGAACATTGACTGATCAAAAATTTTACATAAAAGGGTAGAATTCACACAGCAAACAAAAATGCACACAGCCTGCTTTGTGTGTGTGTGTGTGTTTTGCTGGAAGCGGTTTTCACTTTGCCTCCCTGCCAAAATAGTAATCAAAGAACTCTCGCTTTAAACGACTCCTGTACAAAGACTACATCTGACCAGATAATCATCTTTCCCGACATTTTATTTGTGGGACACAGTATGTTGCAGATTGCTGATCTGGGGAGGGGCCACATGCCACTTTGTCCTGCTGTGCCCCGGGCTCGTCCACCCTGGGGATGGGCTGCGGCAGGGCCCGGGGCCATCCCGCACTCATTGGCCTCCAGAGCCGTCCCCGAAGCGACAGTCTCCCGGTGGCAGGTGGGCAGAGCACCGAGGGGCGGCGTTCCATGGGTCACGGTTTCTCCAGGCATACACTGATCTTGCTACTTTAGTATTCACATATTTTACTCAGAACTCTGAATTTCACTGTATACTTACTAAACTAAGTAAAAATGAGACTTCAAATACTTCTTTTACTTTCTAGACCTAGGCTAGGTATGTTTTAAGCTGTAGCTCTAGTTCATTGTGATATTTATAATCGAAAGCTACAAGAATAGATGTGTGGGTGAAGCCATAGAACACATTTGCTTGAAATTCTTGAGCAGGGATCTCCTAAAGGGCCAGAAATAAGATGTGTGGTTCACGTAGATAGTGAGCGTAACATCTGTGTTCAACGTAGGAGAGAAGTTTATAAAAAGGGCATTGGCAATAACCTCTTTGTTGCAGCTGTTCTCCAAGTCTTGTAAATACTTTCTCCTGGGATTATGTATAGCCTCGGAATGGCACCTTTGAACCCCTCTGTGTTCGGTTTTCAATGGTTTTTTTTATATCCAGATGTATATATGGTGCTCACTTTAGGATCAGCAGTGTTGACCTATGCTGCATAGCTGTATTATAGCCTTACTAGTCGTGTGTGGTTGGTCGGCCCTCCGGGTAGACACACGTCAGTCTGAGTGGCGTCTCATTCATTCGTTCATATGTGAATGGTTGTGCATGTGTTGTGTGTCCTAGCGTGTTGTCACATAAAAGGGAGGGAGCGAATCACCATTACATTAAGATAATATTGGACCAAACTACTTACTTGCTCTAAACAGTTTCCTGTACCCCTTAACCTGTCTTCAGAAGTTGCATAGAGTTTAGTAGTGTGTAAGTTAAATATTGTGGACAATTATTCTTGTATTTTTCTGTATGTGTGTGTATATATATACATATATGTGTATATATATAAAAATTATGTACTTCTGGCAATTCTATCTGTATTTAAAGATGTGACAATCTTGACACCGATGTTAAGAATAGTCGTGAGACTGAATCAAGTGACAGATATTTCTCCCACGTGAGAATCGATGTGTGTTAAGAGGGTACAGAATTATCAGCTGATTTGGTCAGTTGCTTCCACTGCTGGTTGGTTTTCCTTATTGTGTAAACATTGGCAGGTATGTGACAAATGGGGGAAAAACCCAGACAATAAAGTGGCATATTGGTGTTCAGCAACGTAAACCGTGTCCCGGGTTCTGTTTCTTCTCGTGAACGCAGCTTTGTCCGCAGTCCTGGCCCGGGTTAGACGCCGCCTTCCATGTGCTGCGCCCCGCCTTGCCCCGCCCCCTGTGACGGGAAGGGACACCCCCCGACTGTCCTGCTCTGGCCTCCTGATGACGACGGCAGGTCGCAGCACTGCCCAGCGATGGCACTTCATTTCCCCAGCGCGTTGGCCTTCCTCACTGCCTGGCCGCCGTGCTTCCTAGAAGCTGAAAGCCCCAAAGCTGTGGGAGCCGCCGCAAGCGCCCCCCTCTGCCTTCCCACCTGCGCGTGTCTCCGCAGCCCTGCCCTCCCTCCTGGTGCTGACCCCGAGGGCAGTTCCTGCCCTGGCACCCCACGCTCCACGGCTGTGAGGGGGCGGCCCCAAGGACCAGCCGGCCTCTTGCACCACCGGTCGGTCTTGGCTTCCAGCCAGGTCATTGTCAGCAGCAAGCCGATCAAACACGACCTACTCCCCTTGATTTCTCTCGGCAGCGGCGCCACAGCGCTCTGTCCCGCTACTCTCCCGTGACCCCTTCCTGTCAGGCTTGTGTGCCCAAAATCTGCAGTGACCTCCATGAGCTAATCCTAGTGGTCAGTTTTGAGTGGTTGTTTTGAGAAACAACTTTGAGATATAATCCCATACCACCGATTAAATTGCACATTAAATCATACAGTTTAATGGTTTTAGCATATTCTCAAAGTTTGCAACCATTACCATAAACCCAAAAAGAAATCGTAAGTCCGTTAGCACATCCTTCCTTTCTCAACTCCCCAACTCAGCCCCAGCCCCAGGCGACCGCTAACCCAGTGGTCCGTTTCGGACCCACACTCGGGCCTGGTGAGCTGGTCCCTCTTCCTCGCAAACGTCCCACTGCTCAGGACCTGCTTCTCCCTTGCTGTTCAGTCACTAGCTTCCCATTCTAACTTCTAGTCATGACAGGCCCAGCGGCTCAGCTCTGGGTCCCCACTCCCTGCACTCCGTCTCCCCGCCCCATGGAGTCTAGTGTCTATAGAGAGAATCCAATGTACACGGGGCCCGCATTTCTCCAGGAGCACCAGGCTCCGACTGCTTATTGGACGTTGCTACTTGGATGTGTCTAGTAAGCACCTCAATTTTTCCAAAACGCCTACCGATCTCCCCTCTCCAATCCTTACCCTCCGGTGTCCCCACCTTATAAAGGGTAGCTCTGAACCTTCCTTAGTTGTCACAAGCCCTGAACCTTGGTGGTGGTCTTTCTTGTCCCCACCGCCCCCACCCCCCACCTTCCAAGCCCTCCGCAGATCTTATCCATGACTCAGAAGCTGGCCCCTTGCAGCCTCCCGTTGGCACTGGTCCCTGATGCAGTCACTCATCTGGGCAACTGTGACTGTCTCTTAAAGGGTCTTGCTTTTACTCGTATTTCTTTGGTCTGTGTCCCATCCAGCACTGCTAGCGATCCTTTTTTCTGTCACATCTTGAAAGGTGTTTAATTTCCACGTGTTTGGGATTTTCCACATAAGCTTGTCCCTGGTTTCTAGTGTAATTCTGTTTTGGTCAGAAATTGTGCTTTGTGTATTTGAGATCTTTTAAAAGTTAGTATTGAAATTGTCGTGTGGCCCAGCCGTTGGCCGGCCTGGATTGGTGAAGGTTTCTGTGTTTGAGAAGTGCTGTGGTTGGCGACGGGTTTTACAGAGCACACCAATGCGTTCAAGTTGATTGATCATGCCATTCAATTCTTCTACATCCTTACTGATTTTCTGTCTCCTCTCAATGACCGAGTGAGGAGTGCAGAAATCCTACCGTGGTGGTGGATTTGTCTACTTTTAGTTCTGTCATGAATTTTACTTCTTGAACCTCGAAGCTCTGTTGTTAGATACACACACAGTTACGATTGCTAAGTTTTCTTGATGAATCGAGCCATGTCACCATCGTGAGCTGTTCCTCGCTATCCTGGGAAGTTCCTCTTTGTCCTGAAACCTTCCTGGTGTGACCCTAATGTCGCTGCTGTGGCTTTCTTCCACTTGTGGGACTACATCCTTCCCATGTTTTCACTTTTAACCTGTGGTTGGTTTGGTTTGTCGGGTCTCGCTTTTTTATCCAACCTGCACATCTTTGTCCCCTGTTCGGAGTGTTTGGGCCAATTACATTTAGTGTGATTATTAAGATGGTTGAGTTTAAATCTACCATCTTTCTAGTTGTTTTCTATTTGTCTCCTCTAGTCTTTATTTTCTCTGCTTTTACTACCTTCTTTTGGGTTAATTTGGTACTTTTTATTGGCTTACTGGTTGTGCCTCTTTATTTTTTAGTATTTGCTGTAGGGAAGATATACGAGGTCTTTCCAGAAGGTATCCAGCCATGTAATATGAAAAATAGAGACTTTTTAAAAAATACTTTATTGTTCTTCAATTATAGTTAGAAACATTTATTGAAGAAGATACAAGAAACATTGTACACAGGACAATGACGCCTCAGTCCCCTTCCAAGTAGGCACCTTGGGACCTCACACAGTTCTCCCGATCTCCATCAGCTGCCCTGTCATGTTTTCCTGAATCTCATTGACAGTCTGTTATTTCTTCCCTCTCAAAGATAATTTTAGTTTTGGAAAAACCCAGAAGTCCAGAGCACCAAATCTGGGTGTAGGGGGACTGAGTCACCCGGGTTTGATGTTTCACCAAGAAAAACTGCACAAGATGTAAGTATGAGCGGCCGTGTTTCTGTGACGAAGCTGCCGATCCCTAGTTGCCCATAGCTGTGGACTTAATTATATGAATAGATTCTGCAGAGGAATGTTCCAGCTTAACACAAAATTTGATGCAGTTTCGTTAACTCTACTCGCTCAGTCATTTTGAATGTGACGGCCACACAGCACACATGCTCACTCAGTGGCATCTACCTCCCCCACTGACAAGTACAGTGAAGGCATCATTGTTCACACATGTGCATTCCAGCCCACTCTCCTTGGCCGCCAGGCCACATCGAAGTCATGCCAACTTCTCATTACAGTAACAGCGGCTGGGCTTTCTCCCCACAGACCTCCCATCTGTGTTCACAGTCCGCCTTGAGTGGTAGTGCTCCGTATAGAATGTTAGATCTTACAGCTGTAGCTTTTCCTCCGTTCTCTGTGCTGTTGTCGCACTTTTTCTACATATGCATGCATATTTTTGTTTTTAGTTGTCTTTTAAGGGATGCAGCATGAGGGGAAAAGTCTTATTTTATCTACATCTCTATCATTTGTAGCTCTCATTTCCTTGTGGAGGTCCTCACTGTGCTGTTTCATTCTGCCTATAGAACTTCAGGCTTTCTTACAGGCAGGTCTGCGGACAATACGCTCTGTCAGCTTGCGCATCTGAGAAGTATTTTTTCTTTATTCCTAAAGGATATTTTCACTGGGTACAGAATTCTAGGTAGGTTTTTTTTTTTTTTTTAGTGCAGGGCTGCACATGGAATTTGACATTGTTGAGTGCTGAATTCTGCATTCATGTAAGAGGAGTCAGATCTTGTTCTGGTGTACAGTCACCTGGAATCAGGTGGATCCTTTGGGGTCTTGCTTTTGAAGTCTCAGGGCAGACCCAGAGCGGTCTGTAGGGCTGAACCGCCTCCCACCAAGGCAGCGCCCTCCTAAACACTCGCCGAGGTCTTTCCACTCTGGCCCGTGGGAACAGAAGCTGTTCCCAGCTTCGGGTAAGTTCTGTGCCTTGACGAGCCCACTGCTTTCCGGGGCTCCTCCTCCAGCCCCAGGTGGCGCTCCCTCAGAGACTGCAGATTTCCGGGGCTGCTCCCTCTCTGCGGCCGGCGCCAGCTTTCTGCCTCGTGTCCCGGGGTTGGGAGGAGCAGAGGTCCCTTTAGGTGGCTCTTGGGTCCCCATTAGGGTGAAGACATATGTGGTTTCCATTTCTCGAGCCAGACAGTGGTGTAAAGGGCGGTGTGTTTCACGTCCACAACTGGGCCACCCTGGTTAATTACCGAGCACTCTCCTGCCTCTTCCTGCTGCTGAGCAGCACTTAATGCGAGGGCTCGGCTGCAAGCTCCTCACACCTGGGCTGGCCCTGCAGCCACGGGCCTTTAGAGCTTTGGGGGTGGGGGGTTCCTCCCCCTCAACAGGGTCAGTAGACGTGGACTAGCCCAGCTCCGCCCCTTCTGCATCCTTCTGCCTGGGCCTCAGCTCTCAGGTGTAAACCGGGGATGGCGACAGGCAGGTGGAACCCTGTGACCGGGACATTGGGGCTGTTCTCCCCGCCCCGAGGAAGGTCACAGCACTGCAAAGGGAGGCCAGGGTGTCTGCTAGCCCCTGCCAGCACTACCTGGGCCACAAGCTCTCCCATGTTCTCCAGTTGGTCACAAGGCCCACGCCCCGATGATCCGAGGACAGCACCCTCCTCACGTGCGTGCGGCCAGGGTGTGGGTGGTGGGGAGGGGCGGCATCGTCCTAGATGTCTCCCTCAGTTCCGTCAGGATGGTAAGAACTGCAAGGTACAGATCTGTTCCTCCCACCGCTGCTCCTGAGCACCTGCCACCAGCCGGATGCCACCCACGCTGAGTGCTGGGACACCGGGGAGAACTGGGGGCCCAGCGGACCCACGTAGCAACCCCTTCCTGCTACCCTCCCTCTCGGCCCAACCGGACCACCCCACATCCATCCTCCTCCTCTCCGGGGCCCCGGGTGGAGGTGGTCCCTGGGCATCCCTGATGCCCCCAGGGCCCCTGCCCCCTCCACATGACAGGCCTCCTGCTGGTTAAGTGTATGGCTCTGCCTGGTGGACTCAGGAAGGGGAGAGGGAAGCTTCTGGGGACGAGTCAAAAGCACAGGGAGCCCCAGCTCTGCACCCGCACCTCAGGGGCAAGGAGCCCACCTGGAGAGAGGCTGCTGGCCAGCCCTGCAGCAGCAGCTGTGAGCCCACGAGCAAGGAGATGAGCAGATGGGTTCGCCTCACACCGGCTGCGTTCATGTGACCCGGGGACATGGAGAGCGCTGGGCCCCCAGAACACAGGCGCCCGGGCTGGGGCTGCGAGGCTGCTCAGGGGCAGGACCAGGGGGGTGGCAACTGTCTGCTGGTGTTTAGAGCAGGAGCATGTTCTAGAAAGCACTCGTCGAGCCTCGAACAACCACTGAATATGCACATGCACCATGGATTGCCTTAGGCCCAGCAGGCCAGGGCGTGCTGGCCAGCGCAGTGGTCAGCAGGGTCAACTGAACAGCCAAGAGTGGCAGATGGGGGAGCTGGAGATCCCCAAAATGTGATGCTTAAAAGGGCCGCTGAGGCCACCCCCATCTTGATGTGCAGGGAGGCAAGGGGCTGGGGCTCTGAGGGAGGGAGACAGGGCTAAATCTGAGGCCCCTCAGTCCCTCCCTGCTCATTGTGTCCTCCCCAGTGGCTGAGGCGCCCGCTGCTTTCGGAGCGGAAGTGCCCACCGTCTGCAGTGTCCCGGCTGTGAAGGATGTGGGCCCGGGGGCAGGGCTGGCTGCTTCACCAGGCAGAGTTGGAACAGGGGCCGGAGGAGGGAGCCAGGCCCTGCCCTGGCAGGTGGTCCTCAGGACTCGACTGTGGGGCGAGCAGCCTGGCTCCAGTCGCTGCCTTGTGCCTACAGGGCTGTGCCCGGGAGGGGACAGCACCCCTGGCCAAGACAGGGCCCCCTCTGCAGGTGTCAGCCCACACCCGGTGCCAGGTGTGGCAGCTGGCCCTCGGCCTGGTGCCCCGTGCACGGAAGCAGCCCGCGGGGCAGGCTCCAGAGGCAGCACAGCCGCCCGCGGGCCGCCCGAGCTCCGGCTGCAGGCTTTGGAAGTGGCAGGCAGGGGCCCGGCCCACGCTCAGCTCCCCACCTCGGGCTCCAATGTCGGTGAACTCCCTGAGCTCCCCCCAGGACCCAGCGGGCCCTCTCAGCCCACGCATGGGGAATGAGAGTCGGACAGGAGCGTGCTGCCTTTAATAGCTCAGTTGCTGCTGTTTCTGCTGAAAGTGTCTTAACATATTGCGAAGTGGAACCAGGGATGAGGCAGAGCTGTCGGGCATTGGAAATGTTGCCTCGTGTAAACCCTTCACCCTTCAGACTGGCTCACACCGCAGCCTGCCACCCTACTCCATGGGTCCCTGGGCTGTGTTGAGTGTGGGTGTGACTGTCCCCTGTCACTGTGAGGGGCACCGCCCACCCGAGACGCTCAGGAGGGCAGCAGTGGCTCTGGAGCAAGGCCAGGCGTGTGGAGTGTGGGGCTTGTGGGGGTGGGGGTGGGGAGCTGCCAGGAGCGGGGGCCTGGCCGCCCTCTTCTCTGGCCCTCAGCTGGACGGGTGGAGGGAGGAGGCCAGGCGCCTGCCACGGAGGAGCTGCTTTGTGTGGCCGAGCCTCGGGTCTGGGCTGGAGCCGTAACGCCGCGCCGGGCCCCTCTGCCTGGGCTCAGGTCGCTGTCCCCTTCCCGCCTCCATTCTGCACGTCCTCCTTCAGGTTCTCGGCCACAAGCTTCATTTGCTGTTGAGAGAACACAGGACACGGTGAGGCCGGCAAGCCCATGTGGTGGCACTGTAGGGGCGGACGGGCTCCCACCCTCTGCGGGGTCCTGGGCACTCTGCTCCTTTAGCTCTGTCAAAGCAAAGCCCCCACCCCCTGCAGAGGCCGTGCCCTCTGACACTGCCCAAGGCTCCCTGTACGTCCAGAGCCTCTGCTTCTGGACCCGACGAGAGGGGGCCCAGTACACATGGGAGCCCAGTCAGTGGGGATTTTAAAGACACTGAACTGAGAGCAGCTGACACCTCCTGCTCCCAGGCTGAGGGCCAGGGAGGACAGAGCAGGGCATCTGCAGCCCTGGGCCACATCCTGGCTCTGCTTCCCTGATCGTGGCAAGTGACCTCCCTGAGCCTTGGTTTCCACACCTGCAGGGTGGGGGTGCATTCTGCAGGGTGGGGGTAGGGGTTACGGTACAGAAGGTCCCCGGTCCACAGTAGATGCTCCGAAATAGCAGTTCTACGGGCTCTTTGTCCCCACAGCCATAGGGCTCAGCACCCCCATCCAGTACCCCTGGGGACATCCTATGAAGTCTCCCAAGGGCAAGGCCAGGATGGGGGCCCAGCCTGCCAGGCTCAGAGGAGGGGTCTGCAGGAAGGAGCCTCCACCCCAGGACTGAGTCCCCCTGTGGGAAGAGGTCCCATGGCTCCTGCCACCCCCTCACACAGGCCCCCGCAGGTCACCACCCCCTATGTCGTGTGGGTGCTGGAAACGCCACAGGGTCTGCTCTGTGTGCTAAATAAATGAGTAACTACTTTGGAATTTGGCTTAAAACACACACACAGATTTTTGATAATAACTATTTACTTACAGGAAAAACAAAATTCTGAGACAAACACTGCCGGCACCCAGGGTACCTGGCTGTTCCTCCTGGGAGCCCCATGTGCCATGTGCAGCTGGAGGCATCACCAGGCTCCCTCGGGCTCTCGGGGAAGGAGACCCTTCCACAGACTGGAGAGCAGAAGCCTCGGCCTCCTTCACCCTGATTTCCCTCTCGCGGGGCACCCCAGTGCCCTGGGGCAGCGCTTGCCTTTTCTGAGCCTGGTCTGTCTTCCACAGAGGGGCGCAGAGAGGGCCCCCTGGGGCCGACCCTCTCCACTTGGGACGGGAGGGGCCTGCTTGGCCCTCACGTGGCCACAGGGAGGCAGGGCTCAGCTGACTGACAGCTTTTGATGGGGAAGGGGATGGGGCAGGGGCATGGGGACGTGTGCAGGGGGGGCAGCGTTCCCGCAGGCCGAGAGCAGAGGGTGGCACCTGCCCGGAGGACGCACAGCTGCGCCGTGTACGAGGCCTTCAGCCCGACAGGGCGATGGAGACGGTTTGATTTCGTTCACAAACTGGGATGGGGTGGGGGGCAGGACCACCCCGAGTCTCCCCGGAAGTTCCTGTTAGCCTCCGCTACCTTCTCTGTTAGGGACACTTCCTGTCCTCCCACCAGCCCACTCCACCTGTTACTGTGACATCCCCACCCAGGAAAAATGCAGTAGTTCAGCGACTGTCTCTAGCAGACT
Organism: Micronycteris hirsuta; assembly: GCA_004026765.1. Taxonomy (NCBI): domain Eukaryota; kingdom Metazoa; phylum Chordata; class Mammalia; order Chiroptera; family Phyllostomidae; genus Micronycteris; species Micronycteris hirsuta. Next base: position 24,859 of record PVJI01012768.1, on the reverse strand, counting down.
CTTCTACCTGGTGTCATTTGGTACTTCTGGGACCTTCAAAAAATGCGTTTTTATGAGAAAGAGAGAGAGAAGACATGAATCTATTTCCGAATCTGACAAGTAACCATAAGAAATTAAAGGCTAAATAAATTTAGCTGAACTAGGACCGTATGAGGATAAGACATTCCCTAGCCTGTCACAGAACCTTCAGCCACACGTCCCCAGTGTCCCCCGTGGGGAGGGAAATCAAAACGGGTCCGATCAAATGTGTTATGATTCAGAAGAGCCTTTGAGGCTCTTTGCAAGGAGCAAACTGCCCCCCGCCCCATGTATGCAGGTGGCTACAGCTGGGAGGCTGCAGGCAGGCTCAGGAGGGGCCTCCTGCTGCACGGCTGGCGGGTGGGGTCCGACCGATGGGCTCCCTCCTCCGGACCATCCGGTCCTAAGTGACTTCAATGTAGCTTTTTGGAGATGCCCCTTCCTCAGGCCCAAGGTCAGTCAGTGGAGGTGGTGAGGGGTGGTGGTTAACCCGGGCCGGGGGGAGAGGCTTGAAACCCTCTCAGCTGGGCTCCTTGCCACCTGACCCGCCAGGCCTGCTCAGGGCAGCTCCGAAGAGGCAGGGTGCGCCCAGGAATCGAGGGGTGTCTGTGCTGAACTGCAGGGCTCACAGCAGAGCCAGGGGATGGCAGGGGACTCCACAGCCCTCTCATGCCTCGGGCCAGGTGCCAACGGGCGGGCGGGCCACTCCCGCCAGAAAGATGGTGTGCAAAGCCATCGGCTGCGAGGCGGCTTCCGTTGGGTAAACCAGCTGTCTACTGCTCCTGGGCCTGCGCCCCCCAGCCTGCCATCACATACCTCCTACCACAACTGCCCCACCCTCTCTGCCCTCATGGGGAAGAGGAACCCGGAGGCCGAGCCCCAGCCCCAGCCCATTCCCACACCCGCCGCCAACGCTGCCGACGCAGGGAACCGGCGAGCTTGGCAGAGTCCACTCACTCCAGAAGCAGGGAGCTTCTGAGCTGGAGGAGCGCTGATGAGGGCTGGGTCCCAAGGTGACAAGAGTCCTGCACCCTTGTCAACTGCAGACTCAGTAACCACTCACTCCCTGGTCTGTAGCGGAGCCCAGGACTCTGAATTTCTAACACACTCTGGAAGTTTCTCCCTGGACAAAGCCAGGCTAGGGAGTCTCTGATTTGCTGTCCGCCATCTCTCACAAATAGGCAAGCTGGCTCCCAGGCCGGGCTGCGGGTGGGGGGCAGGGTCCAGCCTGCTGGCCTGGGCACCAGGTGGCTCCTCTTTACCTGTCCTGCCAGGGGTTTTATCCCCTTAAAATAAATCTGGCTTCTTTGGGATTCTTAAATTAAAACCTTATCAAACCTAGAAGCAGGATGATAGTGCCGACTTCTTTCCTGCAAAGAGCATCAGATGGAGAACGAAATCTCCCCCAACTCGTGACTCATTAAAACACTCATGTTCCAAATGACTCTTTAAAAAGCATGGACTGATTTTTTGCATCCTGACTTACTAATGGTTATAATAGAAACCTAATAATCGAAGTGTGTTGGCCAAACAGCAGCCTAACCCGAGAAAGAATGCACAGTGTGTCCCCTTTCCAGACCAGTGCCGGAGCGCTTTCCGAGACCTGCAGTGCTTTCCCGAGCCCGGGGACAGCCTCTGGACCTCCCTCCCCAGGCTCCGGGCTCCCTGGCTGGGCCACAGTCCGCATCGGGATCCTCCTATTCACGGCACACAGGAAATCACAACCGATTGATTACATTACTGCCCCAGCTGAAACCTGTTAGTGTCTACTCCATCAGCTCTTCCCCCACAAAGCAACAAAAACCTATAGAAGGTCCCCAGCGGAGCACAGAAAGAGTCTGGGTGTTCATCTCCCACTGCTTCCGGGGGGCGGGGGGGTCCCTTTGGGAGCGGGGTGAGCCGGCTCTCTCAGTGGCTGGGACCTCAGGGGCCTGGCCTTCCGGGGCAGCAGCTCAGGCAGGGCCTGGGCCCCCCCCCCCACCCCGCCCCTCCGAGTCGCGGGCGCACAGGCCTGCTGGGAGGGCACAGCAACCAGCCTCCCTGCTTCCCCAGCCCCTCCGTTCTGGGCTGATGAGGCTGAGTGTGGCCTGGGCTTTGCAAGCTCCTCCAGGTGACCCTGATGCAGCTGGGCGAACCGCTGCCTGGAAGGAAGCCGCTTCTCCAGCTCTGCCCGGAGTGGGGCGCACCCCCCCGCTCCCTCCCCGGGCACAGCTGGTCCCATGCAGCCTGGCAAGGGCCTCTCCATCAGAGTCACTGACGAGGCCAAGCTGTGGGTGTGAGGTCGTGTTGGGCCGGCCAAAAAGTCCACGTGGTTTTTCCGTAAAATAAAAGGCACACTTTTCATTTTCACCAATATAACTTTATTGATTTGGACATTTTGACTATGTCAGCTATCTCCTGTTGATTGTTCTCAATTCATGTCTCAATGGGATCAACTTCAGCTGGTCTATCCAACCGTGGAGCAGCGTCCAGCGAGAAATCTCCAGCGCGAAACTTCTCAAACCACTTTTGACACATTCGACCAGTCACAGCACCTTCTCCACACTCCGCACAAATCTTTTTTTGCGTTTCAGTTGTGTTTTTATCTTTCTTGAGATTTTGATAAAGCATAATATGCCAAAAGTGTTGTTTATTTTCTTCCATCTTCAATATTAAAATGGCTGCACCAATTCCGATGTTTTTTAATGCACGCAGATATGACAGCTGTCACAACACAGTCTAACAGAACTGTCTCGAATGACGTTAAAGACGGCTAAGTACTACTAGAGCCATCGTATGGAAAACCAAAACCAAACGAACTTTTTGGCTGACCCAAGAGCTAGAATCGGGGCGACAGGAAGCAGGGGCCTGGTGATTCGGGGGAAAGGGAAGGGAAGCACGGGCCTTCTGGAGCACCGCACCTGACAGACTGTTTTCATCGCTAGACCTGGAGGCGCCTGCACCTCCAACAGCAGGTTTCTGAACACACCCTAACGGAGGGACGAGGAACGCCAGAGTGCAGCAGGCTCCTTTAAACATCTGACAAAGTGTAGACACTTGCCGACAACCAAACTTGCCAGTGCTCTGACCCGCCTCCCCATCTCAGGACCACTCCCCCGCCCCTCCCAGCCTCTCCCGTCTTCAGTCTGCTACTGGGTCCTGTCGACGGCACCCACCAAGCACACCCCACGCCTCCCACCTCCATATCAGGGCTGTCCCTCTGCTCCGCGGAACCAGCTCCCAGACTCTCTTCCACACTTGTCCGAAAGCAGCTTAAGCCATGCTATAAAATGGGACCAGAACATGCCACAGCACAGGTGAGTTCAGAAAGAGAATAAAAGCCAGGGCCAGGACATTGCAGTTCTCTCTGCATAATGCAGCGGGAAGAGCTTGCCCGGCAGGAGCGGGGAAATGCACACAGCTCCTAAAATCACCGCAGAAAGGAGCTAGTCCCGACACCCTCTTCACTCCAGCTCCGCCTGGTGCTAGTCGCTGCTTCTAAGTCTAAAAATGCAGCTGTCTTTTGCGCTCTGAGAGCAGCCACGGCTCCCTTCTCTGCTCCCATCACACACTTGTCAGAAACTAGAAAGTTCTAGTGTCTTGCCTATGTGATCAGGGCCTCTCTGCAGTCCGACCTCTGGAAAAGAGGTCACGGTCGCCTTCGGGCTGAGCTGTGGCCACACGATCCTGCTGAAGCCACGACTTCCCAGCCCGAAGCCATGAGTTCCAGAGTGCCCGTTCTCTACCCCGTGCTTCCCCGTCTACGAACAGGAGCTGATCCGTCGAATGGGTGTTGAATTAAACATGCCTCTGTGAAGCCAAAAGCAGAAGAGGCGAGCTGTCTGCTGACAGGGTGGCAAGAGTCACAGGATGTCGATGAAGTCTGCCCGTCACCCTGAATGACCTGCAGGCCATTCTGCTGAGAGGAGATAGAACAGATGTTTTAGAAGCACAAGGCTGGGGCTTATGAAGTGGTTCTGGCTCACCGAGCCAAACCCAGAGATGACCCAGCTGATTTAAGTGGCCCTAGGATGGGGAAGCAAACCAGTAAGTTGTTCTGGACAAGTCCAGCGAACAAGCCCGCACCAAACGAATAATCATGCAGCGGTACCAGGTTGTGGGTACGTGTATATTTTTGCCCTTTGAACCAAGCATTCTGGAGAAGTTCACGGCAAAGCACGTGGCTTAAAGGCTCTTACTTAGGTTGGCTGAATGGAAAGGGCACGGGAACCACTGGCAGGGAAGAAGCCACTCATTTCAGGGAGGAACCGGCATCAGTGTGAAGACTTCCTCAGCGCGCCAGCAAAGCCTCACCCCCACCACCCGAGGCTCGCACAGCATGGCAGCCAATGGCCGCGGCTGGAGGAAGGGATGGCTGACCACAAGAGGAAAACGTACTGGACAGAAATGGAACGGGACACAACAGAGGGTGAGTCACAGCCGAGAGGCCTCCACACAACGAGGACAGCTCCTGCCAGGCAGAGCCCACCACCAGAAGGACAGCGTGGGGAAGGGACCTCTGCCGACAATCCTCCGTTCTCGCCCTCTGGGGGACGTTCTCCCCTTAGGGAAGCCAAGGCCCCGCCGACCCCACCGTGGGTACTGAACACCAGGCTGACCGTGCGGGATGCCACCTGCCGTGAGGAATGAGCAGCAGCCCTAGGTTACTGCGGGAGACACCTGGGCCTCGGGCCACCAGGTTGACACCCCTGGGCTGGACTCTGGCCCCACCTGGAAGGCTCCCGTGCCTCCCTCCCCAGTGCCCTTCGGCAGGCCCCTTGGTGCCAGGTGCCGTGCAGGTGGCTCAGAGGAAATCGCAGTGTCGCCCGTCCCAGGACAGGAGCTGGGGCCCCACCGCAGACCTGCGCAATTGCAATCCGCGCCTGAACGCCATCCCAGGGCACTTCCGAGTCGGACAGAGACCGTAGGCTCAGGGTGCCCAGAATGCAGCTGAATGTTTTCTTATCAATGCATTAGGCCAACGAACTGTGGTGGATACCTGATGTCCGTGCCAGGCGCTCTGCGGACACCAGGGGTCCTCCCAGCCCCTCGCAGGAGAGCCTGGGCCCAGCAGCCAGAGGTGCAGGGCTGAGGGGCGGGTAAGAGCTAGGCAGGAGCCCGGTGGGGACAGGAGGAGAGAGGGAGTGGTTCTACTTGGGACCAGGGGGCTGAGGGCCAGGGCGCTGGGGGCCGTGGGGGTCCGGGTCAGGGGACTGGAGGTCTGGAAAGGCTGAGGAAGCAAGCGCTTGACCAAGTTAAGGGAGGAAGGTGTCTGCAGAGCAGCCACCGAAAGGGACTTTCTGAGCAGTGACAGTGTGACATCAAGGAGTGAAGGCGGTGGGAAAACCCAGAGAGAGGCTGGGTGGGAGAGGTGTCCGGGGCTGCACCCAGAGGCCTGGGGTCGCAGCCCTCGGCTCCAGACGCGACTCCTGCACTGCAGCCTCTGGTCACACAAGCCTCCTCGGCAGTCTCTGTGCCTTTGACCTCGCAGCCAAGGAGGTGGGCCAATTTCTCCACATGTGCTTTGTTCGTCAGGGTATTTTTTGCCTTTACTTCTTTGTGACTGACTTTTAAAAAGCAGTTGAACGTGAAACCTCGCGTTTATTCTGATTAAATGCCTTCCTCTCCTCTGCCCTCATCACTGAAGCCTTCACCAGCACACCTGCCACCTTTCCATCTCTTCTTCGTCTTCACGTCATGCGTCTCCCCTGGGGGCACCTCTTTCTGACTCCCAGAGCTTATTGCAAACCTCCATCCATCAGAACGCGAGGCGGTCCCTTCTGTTGCTACTTAGTGCCTCCTCCCCCCGCACCGGGTCTGTACTTCCTCCTGCCCGGGAGAGTCCCCCTCTCACTCCAGAAGTCACGGACGCTAGGCACTTCCTTAGTCTCCCCAGTGGTCGGTCAGGCCTGAGCTGGCCACTAAATCCCGGCCAGTGGGGCTTGGAGGTGAATCTCCTGGGGGACTTCTGGGCAAGGTTTCTTTCTCTCCCTGACACAGAAACTTGGAAGAGAAGCCACTTTTCCTCTTGCCCTTGGACATGTGTGAAAAAGTGTGGCAACCCGCCATCTGACCACGACGAAAGCCCACGTGCTCCACAGGGCTGGATGGGAAAACAGGAAGAGCCCGCCTGGCTCCTGACTCATGTGGCCGGGCTGCTCCCCAGACCTGGGGCAGGCCCACGGAGGGCTTTACCGTTACCCGGCACTTCAAGTGCATTTAGTAACTTCCACCCTCCGTACGGGAGCCACCCGGAAATGTCCCAGGCCGTGACCGCTCCTAAACCTCATCGCTCTTACATTCTCCTGGAAGTGACCGGGCGCCTTCTCAACCACATGCGTCGTAGCGGCTGTTTATAGTTTTTAGTCTGAAAGTTTTGTCTGGGCACCACTTTTCCCCCGTAAATTACAATGTAAACTTCTGTTGATGACACTGGCCCATTTTTCGACAAGTTCATTCTTCATGGGCATTGTGGTACTTTCTATGTGTTGTTACACTCCCATAATTAAGCCTCACTCAGAATCCCGAAGCATGTTCTTTGATGTTCCATGCAGCTATTTATCATGCTTCCCTTTCTTTTCGGTTACAAAGCCTGGACCTCCAGCACAAAACGCCACCAGGTCTCCCTCTCAGCCCCGTGCGGCCCTGACCCCTGGTGCCCCTCTCCTTCCCCTCCCCTTAGTGAAGCCCTCACCTGCCCCTCCACTTCCAGCTCTTTCCCTCTTGCCTGCCCTGCCCGCACCCCGCCAGCCTCTAAGGATTCCGCTCCCTGCAGCAGCCGAGGGACTGAGCTGGTAGAGAAAGGGCTCCTGGGTGGGAAAGGCGTGAGCTCGCACAGGGCACGATGACCGGTTTCTCCCATCACACTTCATTTTCATGAGAACCGGGGAAGTTCAGGGTGACTGGTGGGGCTGATAAGCGTTGGCAGATTTGCTCTCACGTCTTAGAAGGAGGTGCAGACGCGATGCATTCTTCCCGCGTGGCAGCGTGGGCTGCGAGCCTGGGTCCTCCGGTCACCACCACCCCCGCCCCGGCCCCAAGCATCGTGGCGCCTCGTGGGCAGGAGCAGGCTTCCTCTGACCTGATTTTTTTCCTTCCTGTTCAGCCACCCCCGCCTGGAAAGCCCAGATTTGCCCTTGATGGGAACCCTCCCTGCCGTGAGCACACCACCAGGAGGCCCGCATTTTTCCTTTTCCCTTGTGCCGGATTCTTCCACTCTCACCTCTCAACTCTAAGCCTTTTCAGGACGTTTGTTTTCCTGGCTTCCTTCTTGAATTTTTTCCATCCTGCACAGGAATGTTTAATCCCCTCTAAAATGTCAGAGCCTGGACCTTCTCTCCTAGCAAGAAAATAGGCTAGAATTTATAGAAAACAAGGACAAAGAACCCCCTTTGTGTGCATGCGTTTCCACGTGGACAGCATCGCAGTCCGTGCCGGTGAAGAAAGCCGAGAGGCGTGACCACCGCCCCGGAAAGCCGCGGGCCGGCCAGCTGGAGGCCGCCTGTGCTGGCGCCGGGGTGCCCGCCGGCCCTCCCCTCCTTCTCCCGGTGCTTCCCACTTTACAGGTGCAGCAGCTGACCTGCACCAAGGTTAGGCCACAGGCCTGCAGCTGCTAAGCTTAGGCCTTAGGATATAAAAACAGGCTGCTTGGCTCTCAGCCATGGTCCTCCCCGCCTCCCTCAGTGCCATACCTGTCGACGTTCAAAGGAGGCACACTCCTCTGGGGCTTTCCCCAAAACCAGTGTTTTGATCTCAGGAAACTCTGGTTTTGCCACCCTTTAGCTCCTATGCAGTGGAGAGGAAGGGGCATGCCAGGTGTGGGGAGGGCGGGGCAGCTGAGCTCTGCTGCAGCCTTTCCAGCCCAGGGGCAGCGACTGGTGATGCAGAGAAACTGCCCAGGACAGGCTTTGAGCAGATGCTCCTGCTTTTCGCTCAGCTTTCTTGCCATATACAGGGCAGATTTTGAAAAGCAGGTTTTTAGTTTTGACGAAGTGACATGCATTGATCTGCTCTTTTAAGAATCATGTTTTAAGAGTCGTATCTAAGACACCTTTGCCTAATGCAAGTCACAGAAGCTTTCTGCCGTGTTTCCCCAGCAGATTTAGTTTTGGGTTTTACGTTTAGGTCTGGGAGCCATTTTGGCGTGAGGTTTGGGCCTGCATTTACTGTCTTGCTTATGGATGTCCCACTGTCCCAGCGTCGCCCATTGAAAAGGCCACCCTTTCCTTACTGCACCGCCTTTAGCACGTGTCAAAGCTCAGCAGTGCATCCTGGTGTCTGTCTGTCTGTCTGTCTCTCATACTATTGGTTTTTTGCAATAGCTAATGCTCCTAGCTGGTTTCCCACATTTTTAAAAGAAGGACCAGGGGATCCCTGGTGGTCTACTCATGTCTGGGAAAGGACTGGGTGACAAGGACGGACAGCTTCCAGGGGTTTCTTCTGTCCTTGTCCCATCTGCCTCCACCTCGTCCTCCCTCGGATGGGAGGAGGGCCTCTGTGTGGCTCCGTGTTGGCGGAAGGCGGACACTGTACTGACGAGCCTGTTTTCCTTCAGGGTGTGTGCGCAGGCGGCAGGCAGGAGGATCTGCAGCCCCACGCGGAGCCGCAACAAGAGCCCCAGGTGTGCGGGGTCAGCACCTTCCATCCCTGGGCACCACGACCTTTCCTTGTGTCCCCTCCCTGGGAAGTCCAGAGGAACTTAGAGACCCCTCACAGCCCCAGAGCTCTTGCACGAGCCCCTTCGATGGGCGGCCGGGTGCTGGCCAGGTTTCTTCTCCCTCTCAGGGCCTCTCGCCTCCCAGCTGTGTCTGAAGGTGTCGCAGCCTCTCTGCTCTTGCACTCTGCCAACCTTTCCTACTGTTTCTTTTTTACAGAAATCCCTCAACCTTTCTGAGTTAGTGGATGGTACGCTTTCTTGTTTTCCAACATTCTTAATGGATTTATGCTTTTCTTTATATTTCCTTTTTTAAAAAACATGTGCTTCACAGGAGGCAGGAGGAAACAGAGAATGTTTGCACTAGGAAGTCCTACTAGACGGCATCGAGTTAGGGATGTGTGGACTCCCTCTCCCACAGAACGTCCACTGAGTCGTCCCCCAGAGACAGAAGGCAGAACCGGACATGGGGCCAGCTGGTGGTGCTGCATGGGGCGAACTGGCTGGCCAGGTCCCGAGCCTCTGCGGCAGCAATGCCATCTGTGACACCGGACGTCTTTGGAGAACAGCTCGGCTCCCTGCTCTGTGTGCGGCGCAGGCACACGGCCTGATGGAGCAGGGACGCCGCCAACCGCCAGTTTCTTTCCTTCGTCACCTTTCACCATCTCTATCTGTTCTCCAGAACAGAAGTGCATGTGTGTATGCATTTCTAATGTCTAGTCCGTACTTAGCAGTACTGGGTTTTATCCTAAAATATGTGTAAACGTGGTCCCGCACACTTTCGTATTTGGGTTTGTTTTTCTTTTTGGTTTGGTGGTTTTTTTGTTTTTGTTTTTTAGTTTTCGTAGGATGCCCCACTCCCCGCCCGAGTAAAACGAGCTGGCCACAGCGCTCAGGAAGGCACTGCCAGGGAGCCGGCGTCACTGTACATGCACTTCACAGCATCCGCGACCATTCACGGTCCAGAGGAGAACAGAGGTCCGTTTCAAAAAAGAAAGAAAAACTCAAAAATTTCCGGTTCCCACCGAGGCTAAAGTTCTGCCATTAAATCACTCTGTGTAAAGATACATTAAATTTTTTTTCAAAAGAAGGAAAAAGCAAACACAAAAATATGCCACAAAACTAGTTCCAGACTCTCTCCTTTTGTTGATGAGCTGCCGCTGCTGGGCTCTCTGCTTCCTTTGGATATGGCTGTTTACACACATTTTTAATTTGTTTGATCATTTCACAGACCAGCAGTTTCATGGTTCAATTTGTTTCAGGCAAAATGGACTGTTACAAAATACCCAGACCACTTTCAGGTTGGAAAAATGAAGGAATTGGAGTTGCGATGACCTGACAGGACGCCTTTTTTGTCCTAGTTCGGGAACGGAGTCCTCTCCGTAAATGTAAACAGGTTCAGCATTAGTGTAACAGAGGGAATAAATGAGACAAGCACAAACATGTCCCTCTGTTTGCTAGCCGTCCCTGGCATTCTCAGACACGCCCGAAAGGCCATCACAGTTTTCGATTCAGGTTTAGATGCATGGTTACTCTGTGTCAGTGAGTTCCAGGTGTCCTTAATCTGCACAGTGGTTCTGAGAAGGTGGCACCCCCCGCACCCCCCGGTTCTACTGAGGAGGAGAAGGGTCTGAGAGGGAGGTCCCAGTGCCCAGGGTGAAAGCAGGTGCTGTGGGCACAGGCTGGTTGGGGACCAGAGTCTCGAACACCTCCCCGTAAACTTTTCCCTCAGTTCAGTGGCTGCAAAACTCAGTGGGTCCCCTGATGCATCTGCTCACCTGCTAGTTTTCCTTAAAGCAAACAAACAAACAAACAAAATATGTATTCTCATAAATCCATGAAGTATCACTCTTCCCATTAAAACTACAAGATAGTTCACGAAGACATGTAGTCGGAAAGAATGATATACCCTGCACGTTGCTAACACACCTGATGCCCCTTGGCCCCATGGGACCCGTCTTCTACCTCTACATGCAGAGGGGACCAAGCCCGGATCAGGTGACCGTCACTGCTGTGTGGGCCCAGGGTATACCGGCTATTACCTCTGTGCTGGGCCCCCGAGTGCTCCATGCTCTGGGTGGTTGTCTACCCCAGGAGCCCCTCCAAAGTGTGCTGCAGAAACAGCGTCAGCTTGCTGGAGGCTAAGGGAGCCCTGCCCCTTCTGAGGCCGCACCCTGGCCTGTGCTCTCCATCCCACAGCTGCCCACACCCTGGCCCTGTCACCGTGGCGCCCCACCAGCACTGCTGGGGACTGTGAGCCAGCCCCAGGTGAGTGCTGAGACCAGACAGGTGACTGCAGGCATAGCTCAGAGATATATGGGTTTGGTCCCAGACCCCCATAAGAAAGCGAGCATCTCAGTAAAGCAAGTATCTCGGTCAAGTGAGTATCACAATAAAGCGAGTTGTAGCCTTTTGGAGGTAGCGGGTACTGCCTGCAGTTTGTACAAAATGCGCCTGTGAAGAGCAATACAGCGAAGTGTGATAAACAAGGTGTGCCTGTGTAGGAGCATGTCTTCTCCTCAAGCTAACTCAGAAACCACCCTGGCGTTCCCATGGAGGGCGATTCTCCAGTGGGGGGCAAACGCTCTGCGAAGCCTCTCCGTTATCCTGCTCTGGGGTCTAGCCAGTTGCTGGCACAGTCCTTCCCCCACTCGCTGCCCCAGCCCTGAACCCGGACCATGCAAACAGTGAGTGCTCAGCACAGGCGGAGTCCTGTACAGAGAAGAGCCGCGGTTCTCCAGTTGTGCACAGAGGCACCCCACGGCGCTGCAGAAACCCTGAAGCGGACCTTTGTGTAGCTGAGCCTCTGAGGAGACCAGGGCCCTGGCTGACGCCATCACTGCAGTCTGGAGGCCCTGAGCAGAGAACCCCATTCAGTGGTGCCCAGACTCCCGACCCACAGAAACTGACAGAATAAATGACATCTAAATGACATCGCTGTAATACAATACTAAGTTTGTGCTCATTTGTTATGGAGCAATAGAAAATTAACACAGTGTTCAAGGTAGAAACTACTGATGCTACATTCTTGATGCACTGAATACATGAAGCATTCAAGCAGAAATTATCTCCAAACTTCTTATGGTTTAAAATAAATGAAGATTTAGAAAACGTTTCAGATCTGTGCCATAATTTCCTTTGCAAATTGATCTAACCTTTTCCAAACTTAAGAAAATCCAAATTTTTGTGTGTTACTTGGCTCGGTAGGCAAACTGTTCCTGGTTTTGCAGGATTTTGGTGGCTAAAACTTGTAAGAAACTCTATCTTTTGAGGAACTCTAACTAGGGTTCCAAGCAATCCCACCTGGAGGACACCTACATGGGAGATGCCCACCTGAAGGACTCCCACCCGGGGGACGCCCACCTGGGGGATGCCCACCTGGGGGATGTCTACCTGGAGGAATCCCACCTGGAGGAATCCTGGGATAAATAGAGCATGGTATATTAATTAGAGGAGAAGCTGGGGACTCCTGGCGCAGTTGACAGGGAAGAGGCCAGATGTAATGTGGGAATGGCCATGTCCATCCAGGAGGTCCCTGCGACGTTCCGTGAACCCACTGTGTTATGACTTTATGAAGATGCAAAGCTTTTTATTAATTTACGGGAAACTACAAACCACTCCTTAACACTTCTTAATCTGTAGTTTTTAAAAAGAACTAGAATTTCAAACTTAAATGTATACCTACCATTGCCTAGTTATTGATGAATTCATCTGCTCTTGCTATGTTCTCGTCAGCTACTTTGCCAAAGGTGATTACCTACTTCTTTGGGCCTGAAGAGAAGAACGATTTCCCTCTAATTTACTTCAAGTGGCACAGCAGTTCAGGTGGAATAATTATATTAACCATTCTTGAAAGTGGATCGTGGAAAAGGAGGGAAAAAGCAGCATCGCACTGAAGCGGGCGCAGTCAGCGTGAAAGCGGCTCACAACAGGCCATCACAGCAATCAATCAGCATGACCCCTTCACGGTTACGTGGACTCAGCTCTCATCTGCCACGGCACCCGCTCGGTGCCCTCTCCTGGCACCTCTGAACCAGCCCTGCAGCCGGGCTCCTGCACCCGGGCACCGGCTGTGCGGGGCTGCGTCTGCCGTGCCCTGGGCAGGCCGCCCTGGGCCCGCGCCGGGTCTGAGCCTCTGCTGCCCAGAGACACGACGGAAACGGCACAGGCACTGGTGTGCAGATGCCTTCACTCCCCACGGTCAGCTCCTTTACAGTCTCGGGGTGTGCAGTGACCACGGACCACGACCACACCGCTGGAGCCAACACTGAAGTCTTAGAGGCAAAAAGGGAGTGAGCCATCACCGCCTGTTTACCACTGATTTCCAAACCACAGTCTCTCCGCTCTGCTCTAAGTTATCAGCACAAGAGCCGTCTCTAGCACACACATGGCTGACAGCGACATCAGTTGCTAATGACACTGAGGGGCTTCTGTGATGAATCACGGGACACCCAATTCAACAGCCAAGACACACAGAATGCATTCTGAAGACAGGTGTGCTGGACACGCCCCCAGAGCAAACTGCTTCCTTATGTCCCTAGTCACCCACAAGCTGTGCTGTATCCTCTGAAAAGTTCAATCCAGAGCAGAAAGGATGAAGTGAACACTAACATCCCCGATTCCTACGGGAACAGACACTTCACACAGTGGTGCCAGTGGGTCACATGACTGTAGAGTAAGCACCCAGGGAGGCGCCTGGTGGGGCAGCCCCCATTGCAGCGTGCACGAGTCTCCGTGAGAAGAGCTGCCCTGCAGCTGCGCAGGCACCTCAGGGAACGCCTGGCCCGAGACCTTGGTTTAGTGATGTGAGACCTGCCCACGCTGCATGGCTGCTCCGTGCCGGAGTTCAGCCCGAAACCCGGGCCTGTGGTCCATGAACTCCTGCTGGTTAAGGTCCCCCAACCTGAGGAGACCGCCAGACAGACTGTGGGTCTCCTAACCCCAAATGAAATGTTTCTCTCCCTTCCCCAGACTTCTCTGGCTCCCCGGGCAGGGCCTGTCCCTAAGGACCCTTCACCAGGACAATGGCCCTGCCTCAAGCAGCTGTGCACCTGCCGCCTTTGGGAAGAGACACACGCAGATGCAGGAGCAGCAGGTGGAGGGGTGGAAGGTCGCTCCTTATGCACTCCTGCCACAAGCAGATAAGACAACGGAACAAACCACCCTCTGGTCATGACCGGTGCCAGCGCACAGCGATGGAAACAGCGAGCGCATGCCCCAAAGGACAGCCAGCTTCCCCACTGTGGTGATCCATGAGCCTCGAAAGAGAAAGAGACATTTCCTTGGAGACAAGTGGACAGAGGGAACCAACAGGGCAAAGAGAAAGTCAGGCACAAGGACAGGGTGTCCTAGGAACAGGGCACAGCTCCGCACTTGGAGAGAAGAGCGCGCTCGAGCAGGGAGAGCAGGAACGCGGCCACGGTGAGTGCCGGGCTGCCCCCGAGGAATGTGGCGACGCTGAGGGTCTGAGCAGGAGCAGAAAGGGGAGGTGCATTTGTTTGTGGGAAAGCAAGTGTGGCAGTCAACTAAGGGGAAGTTGCAGAGGAGGGAGGAGAGCCAGAGATGGGACGACCAGGCCCAGGCGGGAGGCGGTGAGAGACCATTAACATATTCCTGACTAAAAAGAAAGTTTCACTATAAAAGTACTGGCAAAGTCCAGATACCATTTAAAATCAAAAGTCAGGAATCTACATTCCTGGCCTGAGCAGGGAAACCTAAAAACACAGCTCATGATCGCAGTGAGCTCGCCTTGGTCGGAGTTCTCCGATGATGTAGAAGAAGAATCTTAGCTCTTCCAAAAACTGATTCACTAACATAGTCCATTTATTAAGTATATCTCATAGGCTGCATTATTAGAGTCCCTAATGATAATTCCTGTACTTGTTAAGGTACCAAATGAGAATAGAGATGTAGGGAAACCAGTAATACACATTGTGATTTTGAAAACGGGTTTGATTTTCAACTTAGTGCCTGCTCCTTTGAGGCACTCAAAGGTGTAATTTAAGAGTCTGGTGACTGAAGAATTGTAACCAGAATGTACAATTTCACCAAATAGGCATCACTCCGAAATCTGCTCCTTCAGACAGTAAGCAAAACACGGCATGTTTCAATGCCCTGTTCAAGAAGCACTGAAGGCACACGAAATGTCTGTTGAAGAACGAGTCAAACCTTGGATCTGAACGTCCCGAGGCCCAGTGCCCCGGCCTCACCCCAGGGCCTGCGGCGGGCACCCCACCCCGAGCTCAGGCCGGGGTCACACTCCCGCCAGCGCTTTACTCCTGGCTTCGGGCTGGGGAATCTAGAGAGAGCACCTTGTAAAAAGTTTTGTAGCTCTGGATATTTTCTGAATAGTCACAATCTCTGTCCAACACCAATCCTGCTTTCCAAGTTATTTTCACTACGAACTATTCAACAGTATCCTAAGGAGCTGATTTAAGCCCACACACACCACCGGCACTGCCCAGTCAACACCCAGCACCCGCGAAGGGGCGGAGCCTCGCCGCCAGCAACAAAGGAAGTGATCTTCCTTCCTCTGGAGCCAAGCCTCTGTGTCTTTCAGAATCTTGCTTCTCCAGATATAAAACATCATTCACATTACTTTAAGAGACCTGGAAAGCATTTCAACAGTTAACTTTACAGTAAAAGAACAATTACAACCCAAAATTTCAAAAGCATATGCATATTACATTACTAAGTTGTAAGATAAAAATGAACTATCCCATCTAATTTAGATTTCATGTTTGGGGTTAATGGTGTGTTAACAAAATATTGCATTAAAAAAGCACCATCAAAGCTAAGTGTCTCCCAAGCGTTTTACAGGGAGTTGACTTTTTACAACTTTCTATGTTACACTTGAATATAATTCTTTTTTCAGCACTATTATTCCCAAAGACCCATCCTTTCAGAAGAAAATGGAAATGGAAAGAGAGCGAGTCTTTCCTTTGTGTCAAATGAGAAGTTGGAACTGTGTCTACCATGTTAATTGCTTTGGAAAATGAACAATAAAGGCATATGTTTTGTGAGATTATCTAACGTTTTCCTGCCTGACAAGATCTACCACTTCTAACGTAAGCTTGGGAAAAGGTAAGACAACGGGAATGACAAACCGCACAGGTTTCGTTTTTCAACTGTATTTTACTAAGCTATTGCAAAAAGATTTTTCCTCTAAGTAATTTTACACATGTCCTACTGCTGTCATTTTATAAATTTATTTTAGAATATTAAAATCTTCTTGGTGGAAGAGTATAATGGAAGCGTTTATGACTAGAATATTGTGAGTCCCTCTGTATTCATAGTTTATTTAAAAAAAAACAACAAAAAACAACACTCTGAGCCTGTGGCATACATAGTAAGTTATTTTGATGTGCTCTCAAAACTGTAAGAAAACACAATGAGCCTTCTCAATCCGCATTGTGCAATTTTTATACCCAGCAAGAAGGTCACGACACCAGTCCCCTGTACCCTCTGAGCCCCCTCTGAGCCCCCGAAAGTCACGCTAGCTCAGGGCAGGAGACACCAGCCTGCGAGTCGACAGTGCTGGGATGGCGGCAGGTCTTTTCTGCGTTTCCGGGTGGGGCATACGATTCCAAGCGGGTCTGAAGAGCGACCTGCCCTGAAACTCTCCGACACGTGGCTGCCGTTCTGCTAACGTGGCTGACAGAGGCCCACGCCTTCGCTGCTGGTTCACCGGTGCGGAAAGTGGCACAGCACTCCACAGCCAAGTGCCGGTACGGGGACGCTTTTCTGTGTGCGCACGGGACACCCGTCACGTCCTTGGCCACCGTGCCTACAGCCCTGGGCAGTCAGCGCTCTGTCCGCTGTCACACGTACAGGCAGTGACGCTGCAGGGAGGGGGAGACCCGGACAGGCAGAGACACAGTCTGACTCCAGTGCTAACTCAGAATGGACTACGCTAAGCATCAAAGGGAGGCCCAGCCCCTGTGGTGCCAAACTTAATACCACCTTTTTGTCCAGTAATTTTCCTGTGAGAGAAACTTGCCTCCCCTTTTTATTTTCATCCCCGCAAAAGCAGATCACACTGATGTTGACATCGGTCCTGCAGCAGACTGAGGACTCTGAAGGTTCGCAGGCGAAAGGAAGACAGATTAGGGAGGTTTAATCCCTTGGAAGCCCAGGAGGATATGAGAGGAGTGGAGCTCAATTTTGAAAAGACATTCTATGTTTCTTTGGCTCTTTGTTCTTTAATCAAATCAGTGGAAATGAACTTGAAGAGCCTCGCGGAGCAGGCTGGCGGGGGCTTCCACAGGGCTCCCATTTGGGCCGCTTCTCTCTCTGGACCGGCGCCATCGTCACGGCGCTCAGAACAGCGGAAAATTTATACTTTGGCTGCAAACAAGCAGATGGTTTCAAGTCTAATGGAGGACCATTTAAAGACGCCCCGGCCTGCATTTTAAGTCTCAGACACAACTGCATTTTAGAGTTACTGTTTCTCAGAAAAATTAGTTTCAAGGGGATTATAATAACCAGCCACTTCTTCCTGAGATTGCCACTGTGTTCAGATGTCATTGGCTCCCAAGAACTTAGGTGCTTCTTTTCTCTCTCTGCAGGTAAGCTGTTTGACCCTGCGTCTGTCGGCAGACTAGGCCCCAGTGCCGGAAAGGGAAGGTGCACACATGCATTTATTTTAACTAATAGGTCCAAACAACAGCGGCATCTGGACTGTTGCAGCAGACAGTTGATGGCTTAAGTAAGATGCCTAAGGCTATGCCTAAGGCTATGGATGGAAAAACAAGCAGGTCACACAACCAGACATAAAGGAATATCCAGCCCATCCTGTCCTGTAATGGCTCTAACTCTTAACCACCTCTGACCAAGTCCACGTGGTGTGGCAGGGAATGGGGGGGCCTCAGGGCTTTTACAACGGGGCGAACGCTGGTGCAGTTGGTTTTGAGAGAACGTGGGGAATGAGGCAGCTCCACCGCTGCCAGGAGTCCCGGTGGTTGTCCGCCGGCCCAGGCATGGCTATGGACGATGGCTGAGAACACAGTCACCGGGGCAGGCGCCAGGGCAGCCGCAGCCAGCGGGACCCCACTCACTATCCCGACCTCCCACGGCTGTCATTGCTCCCAGTCCAGAACGCACTCGAGCCCTTCAGAGTCAACTGCTCACCTCTCTAGCACGGGCTGTCTCCACCTTGTGACCTCTCCGTCCTAGTCAGAGCATTTTTTTGAGCACATGAAAAAAAAAAAACCCACAAATGGCAAACAGTTAGTTGTCTTCATTCCCTGCCTTGTTTGAACAATGAAAATTATGTGCACTATGATCTCAAACAAAATCTTCACTATGGTACAGCCATAAAAAAAAAATGCCTGCGCTTGGGAATAAAACAATTCAGACATGCAGGAGGCAACTCCGGTGAGAGCTCTCAAAAGCTCAGCTTCTGTTTCCTGTTCCTTCTCACCCTTTTCCTTTCCTCTAAGTCTGGGAGAGGCCCCAGGGGAAGAGAGAAAGTTTTCTTTCCCTGGAATGCACATGCATTTGGGTTCTCGTTCAATTTAGGGCAGGCTCCATGGTTGCCATCTAGGATGGCGACGTTGCAAAGCGAATTAGTTTATGATCGTCGACAGAGGCAGGCCAGTTTCTTGCAAGAACAGCGAGGTAAAGGGGCTGTAGGGCGGCATTCCTGTCAGCAGGACCCGAGTTATGTCTACTTTCCCCTCACCTGCTGGTACCAGGAAGGTGGCCTAAACATCTCCCAGGCCCCCACAGGGACCAGCCATCCTGGGAGGGCTTCCCCAAGCACCCCTGGCCAGTGCGGGCCACTGGCAGCTGAGAGGGGAGGGCTCTGAAGCCTTCAATAACATGCCGCCTCCCCCCACCCCATTAAGAGGGGGCAGCATTTGTGAGGGAAGTCATTTCCGTGAGAGCTTCCCGAGCAGGATGCCACCTGAGAGCACTGACTGCCAGGCCTGCAGCCATCCCCGGGAAGGGTCCGAGACCCTTCTTTATGCTACAAAGACTGGGAGACAGAACCAGCAGAATAAAAAGAGATGCATGAGCATCTGCAAAGACACACAGAAGAAAAAGCAAGATAATCTGCTAAAAGAAAATGAAGCAAAATACATAAATAAATAAATAAAAGGATGCAAATAGTAACACAGGCACAAAGAATGAAGGTTAAATGGAGGTGGTCGGGAAGCACTGATTTCAAAGAACAGCCACTCGGTACACTTAGACCTTCCCCTTCCTTGAAAAACAGGAAAAAGGGGGATGACGATGGGGAATGGGGGGTGTGTGTGTGAAAGAAGTGAAAAGCTTTGTGTGCTGCACACGCAAAGATTCTGTAGAACAGAAGCTCAGTTCCATCATGTTGAACTTGTATCGTTATTCTTATTAGAAAATCTATGCTCTGATTTGTCCCAAATCTATTGCTCAGTGAATTCTGTCACCGAAAGAGCAGACTTACCCTGTCGAGCGTGAGCCCAAGGGGAGCCACCCCACAAGGGCCCCACTGTGACTCCCAACGGAAGGGCCCTGCTCCCAGGTCCAGAAATTGATTTGAAATCCACGTGAGTTCTCCAGGTCCAGAAATTGATTTGAAATCCACGTGAGTTTTGGTTGGTTGGCATTCCCAGATGACCTGGTTTTGGTTAAAATGCAGCTGGACAGCACCTGTTCTGAGGGAGTCACAGGGCCGGGAGGGATCTGACGGTGCTCACTGGGTCGGTGAAGCTCCTGAGTAGGCAGTCTCTTCTCTTCTGCAAGACCTCCAAGGATCTGGGACGAAAGCCACCCATTTCTAAGGACGGACTATTAAAAAGGAGTATTTTGTCTCTCAATGGCCAAGAAGTTCTCTGCTGCACGCCACTGAGAATCTGTTATTTACACCCATCTGCACTGTGGCAGAAAACAGGGGAAAAGCCACAGACGTAGGGCTGCCAGCCTGGGCCCGACTGTCCCAGCTCAGCCGTGTGGTGGTTCCTGGGATGTGTCCACTCTGCAGAGGAAGAGACTGAGGGCCAGAGAGGTTTGGGAACTTGCCCAGGGTTACTCAGTAGTGGCGAAGCCGGGATTTCTGAGACGTGTACACCTGACTCCGGAATCTATCTTAACTCCGAAAGCAGGCAAACTACCCTTCCCGCTCCAGCCCCATTTTACATCCTTAGAGAACTGAAATGCTCCACAGAAGACCATTGTTTTGCTACAGACTATGACGAAAATGAGAATTCCTCAGCGAGTGTCTCCGATTGTAACTGTTTAATCACACATCATTTTCACAGAAATGATTTGTATACATCTAGCCTGACTAAAATTTAAATAACCCAGACTGATGTTTTTGGAAATGGTTTTCTACAACGTACATTAACAATAAGTGAACCCATTAGTCCAAGAAGTCAAAAAGAAGCAATCTGGATTTGTTCTGTGTCCAGTCAAAACAGCATCCATCACAGGTGGAAGCAGAGGGAGCTGGCGCCGCGCTTCCCAGGCGCTTGCCAGTCCATGCCCCCCATGCCCGGGACTGAAACCAGATGTGCATTAAAAATATGCCTATCATGTTTTTCAAGACAACTCAGCACAAAACAGCCTGCAAATCTACCCACACAAACACTGCTTTAAGCAACTTGAATGAAGAAGTGAAGAGAATCTTGAGATCCATTTATTTTCCAAAAAACAAGAGGTTTTTTCCCCCAATTTTTTTTTGGTGTGTGTGTGGGGGTGGAATCTAGAATTTAAAGTGAGAGCCATGACAACATGGTCCCCTGGCAGATAATCACTGTGTTGTCGACTCTAACAGGACAGCCACCAATACAAAATAAGTAAATAAAAACTCGAAGGCTTGTGAGGGAACAATTCCTTTTCTCCCAACCACAAGTTTAGGGTGGGAGGGTACGACAGTGAACAGTTTTGAAAGGAAAAGGGAAAGAGAAGATGATGCATTTCTGAACTGCATTTCAGGGCCCGATGGCATTTTATCGGGTCTGGCATCTGCTCTTTGCTCCTTCCTCCATCACTGTCTTCACCTGCTCACATCATTCCATCTCACTGGTAAACAGCGCCACCACGCACATCCTCAGAAAGCAAGAGATGTCCTCAGTCCAACCTAGATCTCAGTCCACGGTCATCCCGGGGAGCCACAGGAACAGAATCCTCCAGACCGGTTCTCTGAGCCCGACCCCCCGGCGCTCAGCAGGTGAGTGCGCGGCAGCCAATGCATCGGATCACAAGACACGCCGTTCCAATGTCCCTTTCGGGTACCCAACAACCGGCACATCAAGTTGTTTGTGTCGTCAATGAAAACCCTTTCTGGGTGATTTTCATCTTCAAAGGGGTTTTAAAGAGAAGGTGAATTCACGGTTTTAGCACCTCCTATGTGCCAGGCACTGTGCAAGTCGCAGAGTGATCTCGTTTTACTTAATGGCAAATTCTACCTGTTTCTCCTTAAGCACTAGACAGGTAGCAGAGGGAGGGGGAAAGAACACCGAGCCAGGAGCCAGAATCTGGGCCCAGCCATACTTTGTTTGGCTGACCACGTAAACTTCCTGAGTCTACTTCCTCGTCTGCACAATGCTGGAGTGAAACCTGCCAGGCCTTCCCCAGAGGCTGCGTATGGACTCATGGAGAAGACGGCTTCACAAGAGCTTCGCTGGCAGCAGTGTCCACAAGAAGGTGAGCTTCAAGTATTATTATCTTCCAGGCCACACGGAGGTAGGACTTTGTAGATCTCTGGACAAGGCGCCAAGCCTCGACAATGACTAATTTCACAGCCCACAGTACAAAGAGGTACAAAGAAGCGGAAAGGTCTGCAGGATGGCCCGGCAACAGCAATGGCATCAAAGTCCAATGAGCTTTCTTGGACAGGGTAGTTGGAGGTACTAAGGTAGGAGAGTCGAGGGGGAAACCCTGGCAAATCACTAAATCTTTACTGGTTGCTCTTCATGCGGGAAGAGGGAGTCAGGAGAATGTGGGACTCCGGCGCCAGAGACCTGGACTTTGTGATTTATGAAGGGAGCATGGACTTTGTGGTTTATCGATGATCTGATTTTAGACAAATCACTTAGCAGTTGCTGTTTTCCTTTCAACTTCTTATTACATAAAAGTAGAGAGGCTAATATAATGAATCCCCACAAATCTACTCATTACCTAACTTCGACAATGACCAATTCATCATCAAACTTGGTTCATCTGTCACCCAGCCTCCTTTCCTGAATTATCGGCTCATTAGTTATCTACTATTGTGTAACAGATACCCCAACATTTAGTAGCTTAAAACAAGCATTTATTCCCTCACACTTTCTGTGGGTCAGGAGTTTGGAAGCAGGAGTGGCGCTGGCTCAGGACTGTAGTCATCTGAAGGCTTGACTAGGGCTTGAAGAGGGGATGACCAAATCCGGTCCATAAGCCAAATCTGGCCCATTGCTTGTTTTTGTAAATAAAGTTTTATTGAAAGACAGCTTCTCTCATTTACATATTGCCTATGGCTGTTTTTGCACTACAGCAGCAGAAGTGAGTCGTTTTGACAGAGACTGTATGGCCCACATGCCTCACATATTTACTGTCTGGCTCTTTACTGAGAAAGTCCACCAGCCCCGGGACTAGAGAATCCGCTTCCAGGAGGGTTCCCTCACATGGCTTTGGGTGGTAGGCCATGTCCTGGTCACGTGGGCCTCTCCTCTGGCTGCTTGAGCGTTAGCTCGCAGCCTCAGGAGCTCCTGGGTGAAATCTGAAACTGCGCCTCATGGGCAAAGGGCAGGGCGAGACTGAAGAAAGAGGCAGGTCGTCCTGGGTTGGCAGGTGGCAGTTTTAATCAGCTGGGGAGCTTCCACTGGAGGTCTGTCTCGGGAGGCTGCAAGAGGAGCAGATCCCTGCCCAGCCCATCAGGATCTAAAAGTTCACACAGAGGCCGTACGGGGTTCAGTCTCAAACGCAGCCCAGATGGGCTTGGCACCACATCACACAGTCAAGGCTGCGTCCTTGAAATGCCCCGCCATGGGACAGTAGGCAGAACGTACAACCGGAGGAGGGGGGAGGGGGGAGGAGCTTCTGCTGCCCCGCCCAGTTCAGAAGTCGTGGTCCCTAGACGACCTCCTCCAACACGGAGCGTCCTCGGGATGTGGCAGCGAGTGGTCCGGGAGGGAGAAGAAGGCAGAGGCCATCATGTCTTTTTATGACCCAGCCTCAGAGGAGGCACACCACCATCTCTGCCGTGTTCTATTGCTCACAGACCAACCAAGACAGGAGGTAGGATGGCCCTCCGCAAGAGTGTAAATACAGGGACACTGGGGACCAGCTTGGCGGCAGCCGACCACACTTAACCCTTTCCTTAGCTACTTGAATCAGGGTTTGGAATAGGATCAAGAGTTTTTTCAACTCTAATGCAGGGCATTTTTGATAAGTTACATTTTTTGCTTTGACCACAGAATGTACTCAACTACTATTTGTTGCCGAATTTTAATATCTGTATTTTAATTTTGGCTATATTTCAATTCAGTATAACATACTATTTGTGTTCTTAGAGCCATTATTAATGTAAAGTGATTATTTTCCTTTAATTAGGCAGTATCTCAAACAGTTCTTAAGTCCAAACACTTCTTGTTTTCTGCATTCTATTCTTAGGAGACAGAGGCAAATCACTAAATGTCCTGTTCTTAGGGATCTAAAGTCTAAATTTCTCAGTCTATTGATCACTGTATTTTCATCACAATCTCTTAGGTTTACGTTCATTGCATGACATAATATTCAATCACATCCGAGGTTCTGTAGCATTGGAAATCAATGGACAGCAAGGCTGTCTATTAATATTAAATAAAAGATTTTCTATTTTAGCAACTTACTAGTAATTAAATTCAAAAGTTAAAAATAAAGTCTGTGGTTTCCTGACATGGTAAGTACTCCGCAATGATTTCCTGAATCCCAAATATAACATGCAGAGGATCATTTCAAAGTCAAAGGACCAGAATTTAGCAACAGAAAAAGGCACAGACAAACGGGGCTTTGACCCTCGTGATGTGCAGTTAATTCCTGACTCGTTCATCCAACAAATATAAATGCTGTGTCTGGAGTAATCCTGTCCCTAGGAAGTGTCTAGTCTAGTCACAGACAGATACCTTTGACCTTGATGAAGCCAACAATACAGTCTTTTATATTCTAGAACATTTGGTAAAAACAAGAAGTAAGCAGATGCATATGTAACTGTCCCGGGATTGATCCGCAAAGGAAGACCTCCTCTCACACCTTTGGTCCTAAATACAATGAAATTATTCATCTCAAGGCAATGGAACTATTAATCTAGAACAAAATCTGAGACTGGATCTCTAAGCACTTTTACTATCTCACCAAGATATATCTTTTTTCTTTTTAAGTATATAGTGCTAGGCATTCTACAGTCTCTAGAATTTGTTATAGGGTGAATTTTTCCTTTACAAACACGGACACATTTTAACGACATGTGTGACCACGTCTCAAAGTGCAGGCGTCTCTCCTACAGTGTGGTCGGCCGGGGCCCTTCTGCGGGGAGCGGGTCTGGGCGTCCGGCCCCCCTGCCCACACTGTTCTGTCTCTGAGCATAGTGGCCACGGAAATGCTCCGCTTTATTCTGTTTCGTGGCCTATTCAGTAATTTCAACAAGGACAAATAAATCTGGTTCTGATTTGGCCATGTTTCTTACATCTGGGAAAATAAGACACACACAATTTCAATTTTTCTTAGAAAACCAGGGAAATAAGAAGCAATTTATAGAAATTTACCAGGGAAGACAAAATGATCAAAAGCTTCCTGGAGCCTTAGTGAAGCATCTTATTTTAATGTCTTGGTGTCTCTGTGCACTTCGAAGAATGCTTCCTCTAGTGAGAACGGAGAATGCTGGGGAAAGTCTGCACACCCACGGCAGGGAAGGGGTTGTCCCAGACCGGGCACAGGGCCCTTCTAAGTGCTCAAATCCAACTCCTCAGAATGCGTTCCCTTCCCTAGTGGCCCCAGGAAGGCACATGGCCGGTTTCTATTGCCAGAGTACCTATTTTAAGATTTCTCTTTTTCGTCCGAGGACATCATTTGTCATTTACTTAGAATATTAGCTTCTCAACTAGGGATGCACCAACAAGTTCAGTCTGATTAAGTGGAGATGGGTTCATACCCCACTGGCCATCGGCCCTGTGCTGGGTGCGGGGACGCAGGGGCAAGACATCACCTGGCCATGTGCAGTGAGGTGAATGCACAGAAATGGGCACCAGGTCCCTAGGTCACACACAAAGA